>JABFQA010001447.1:0-13747 GCA_022817065.1 Probaryconus sp. ZL-2020 | reverse complement strand
ATATCGCAAGTAATCCTTTTTTAGTTGTGAAGACATATCTGCCCCCTTCAACGTTCTGTTCTTTTTTTATCCCTTTTCCAGGGCAATCCTTTTTTAATTAGTTCTACTAATGGAACTTTCTTATGAGCATGTCGATCTGTATATCTTGAATAAAATTTAATTTTGCCTAGGAAACTTCCAAGTAGTCTCATATTCTTGGATCTTGTAGAGTGTTTACTGGCACTCATCTTTTCTCGATTTGGTTTAATTTCCTCTATCTTGAGAATATGTCCTCTAATCTTAACTTGTTCTTTAAGAAGTTTTAATTTCTGCAGGTTTTTAATTCCATTATGAACTTTTAATTTTTTAAATGTTTCCCCTAATAGCACACGATATTCTCAGGATGTTTTGAAAATATTCGGTGACAAAATGATTTCGGTCCTGAAAATGTTTCAAAATTTTTTAAAATATTCTGAGAACGTTCCTGAAATGTGTACATGTCCGCGATGATCATTTCCTGAATACGTCTTTTTGAAATATTCTCAGAATGAACGACGTATATTTTCAAAAGTTTTAAGAAAATTTATTTGGTAATGGATTGTAAATATTTCTCGAACATTTTTAAAACATTTTTAGAAATTTACTTTGAATATTTTGAGAATGTTTTAAGAACGTTTGCAAAATATTTTGAGTATCAAAAGAAATTAACCTCCAGATATTTTCAGAATTTTCTGAGGACATTCACAAAATGTTTATGATATTACTCAGATTACTTTAAAATTCTTTTTGTTAATATTCTGTAACAAAATTTGTGGTATTAGGCGAATAATAAGCTAAGGTGAATAATGAAGAATAAATATAATTGCAAAAATATAAGATAACATTTATTAAAATTTTTTTAAAGTCAACATTTTTATACATGGTATAAATTACATCATGATGATACAATACACTATGCACACAGAAATTTTACCATAAATTTTGGCAAAGTGGACTTATAAATCTATTTGTAGATAAAATATTTAAATAAAAAAAAATGACCATAAAGATAGTACATTTTCTGATAATTATTAGAAAAATTGTGATAATTATAATAAAATTTTTTGTATTTATGTAAATTTTTCTTCATTATTTAGGATTTTCTCTGCTCTGGTACAGTTTGCACAAAATATATGATAAAATTTTTATAAACATTTTTTTCATTGTGTCAATAATTTTTGTATTCGTGGAGAAATGATAGTTTACAACATATTACGATTTAAATTTGACAAATTATGTAAGAATGGCAGCACAACAAATGAATTTTCCTCGTACGGTAAACGTACATACTTTAAATTAATTTCCTCTATTGGCCATATTTCTTCATGATTCATATTCGAAACTTCATAGATTTGCAAATTAGAAGATTCACACGGATGATAGAAAAAATTTCGTTTTCTTAAATATTTTTTCCCTACTACAACTATTGTATTTAATCTCTTATTATAACAGAAGCACGTAATACTGACAATACTTCCATCACGAGTACCACAACAACTGTCATTTAGTGTATTTCTAGATAGACTAAATTGGGAGCATTTTACAGTTTTATAACAAGGATTTGTACATTCATAGGGCAACGAATCATAACAAATATATTTGGATTCATAAACAACATCTAAATCCAATGAAATAGCATTCTGTTTCTGGGTTTGGTGAACATTTTGATTTTCATGATATCTTAAAAAGATTTGCTGTAGCGGTTTGTCGTATTCTTTAGCCAACTTTTTAATGGTAAATAAGTAATCTTCAAATTTAAAGGCACTAAAATTATCTAGAATGCCGAATTTTTTGACATCATCTGCCAAGTGAATCAAATTATGACAATTGAATGAAACATAACACTTTCCGTAAATTTCAGCCATTGACAAAACAAAATGTTCTAATAGCTCTTTTGCATAATTGATATCATCTTCCTGTGATGTTCCAGTACAAAGAATACGACATGCAATATGCAACTCGACAAAATGATTGTATATATTGTGTGGAACAACTTTTTTTAAAACTACTATACTTACATATAATAAAAAAAGGCGATATTCCGTTGCTTTCCAAAATGAAATAAATTTCAATGAGCGACATTTACGAGCAAATTCAGAAGCTATATAGATAGATAATTTGGTTAATAAATCAGAAATAGTTTGTCTTTGGTTAGCACTGAAAGTAAAAGATTTCTTTTTTGTATCTAACCATAAGTAAAAAAATCTCCTTACTACTCCTAAACAAACTACGTGCATATAATCAAGTGGGATATTTTTAACCATATCAAAGTTTGGAATTTTTTCTAATTCAGATGGAAATATATTGTAATGTTTATCTGTATGGCTTCTGAATTGTTTATCGGTTCGTAATGGAGATTTTGTATATAAAAAATATCTTCGTTTATTGTCTGTAATACCGTGTACATGACATTTTGTACAACTACTGTAACCAGTGTGTCCCTTTATATTTAGTATGAACGCTTTTGCTGGAGCATCCATAACAATATAGTGAACATTACACGGGTATGTATGATTATCAATTACAATGCCGTTTGAAATAATTTTTTTTAATTCTTCAATAAACTGTTGGAGGAAAATACGACCGTCTATAGGTTTTCCGACTCCGTAATACATCCCGACGATAAATATTTTACCATTGGGAACTATACATCCCAAAATGGGCCACGCAGAATTTGAAGATTTGAATATTGGTAAACCGTCGATATTAAATGCTAATAAAATGCCATCTCTTTTAAATTTGTTCATTTTTTCTTCACTGTCCAAAGGTAAAGTATTTTTTATGCCATTTACAAGACCATAGTGGATATAAGATCCTGGATCCATATCAATTGTTTGAATATTTCTCAATGTACCCATTAATGTTCGAGAATCTTTGGGAAGTGATGAAAAGCAGTCATGATATTGAATTCCTTTTAACAAATCTGATACTGCTCTATGAGAAATGTTATGCTCAATTTTCCACGCTCGAAGGAAGTTTAACATTTTTTGAGCTTCTGAGAATTCGGTTTTTTCGTCATTATCAGTATTTGGAGTCTGAACATTGATGAATTCGTCACCTTCCTCATTAATGTCTTCTTCAGATTCGTCTGGTAACATGTCGGAATCAAAATCAGAATAACTAAATTCATTTGGAAAATCGCAGTGCGTTTGATATTGGGCATCTACATTATCAATAGGTTTGCTACAACCAGATATGGCCGTTGTTTCATTGTCTGAATGAACATCAACATATTGTGCAGAATGTATCTCGTTATTGTCAGTATTTTGTAGTTGTTCGACTAAAATATGAAACAATTGTAATCAGAATATGAAAATATTACAAATATTTTGAATGACAAAGATAAATCATTGATCGAATGATGTTTGAAACTAAATAAATCTTGAATTAAAAATGACAGTTCTGTAGATAAGTTTTGATTAATATTCAGTAGAAACAGGTTATTTGACCTCCTTAATTTATTAAGATGCTTTTTTTACTGAACTATAAATTTTAATGGGTGTTATAATTTTTGAAAAAGTGATTAACTTTTGTTATTTTATTTCAAACAGCTCAGAATAATAGATATATAATTTAATGCAAACAATTGAAATGTCTAACATTTGTTAATAACTTAACAATTGAAATGTATAACATTTGTTCTGTGTATAAACGGTGCATAATACAAGATAGCATCATGCATAGATAGAAAGACCACTGCACAAACCACTTCTCGTAAACATCCATTATTTTGTACTTGTTCTTACTATTGCCAGCAGCAGGAAAAATGCTTATTATAAGATCATTGGATTCCTGTTGGACACGACGCCTCATGTGACGAATTGAAATATCTGCGTCATCTTTTTGTTTACGTTTCGACATAATATTTTATGTTCCTGTAAATGAAAATAAAGTTTATTAGCAGTAGAGAACCCAGTCAGAATTATTAACCCTCCATCAGTCGCGTCCTTTTTAGCATCATTCTTGCGCACCAATTTTTCCACTCGGACATCTCTTTCTACTGAGCGCTTCCCTCAGTACGCGACCGATGGAGGGTTAAATATTTAATATTTAAAAATAAATTTAATATTTAAAAGGAAATTACAATACACAAATTATAATTGTATATTGTTATCATTATTTTTATAATACAAAAATTTGAATCAATGTTATATATAATCAATTATAAATAGTTAATAATTAAATGATTGAACGAACTTGCAAAGTGAAGTTCGATCATGATTGTATGGAGCTCCTCTTCCAAGATGATAACACATGTAGTATCTCTGTCTTTGTCAGAGTAGCCACAAAATTCATAGCATATAAAAGAAAAAACATAGGTCCGTCGACACAACACGTGGCGCCCCCATTCCCACAAACCTCATTCGTTTAAAGCCTCGCCGTAACATTTCAATCAATAGGGTTCATAATATCTTATGAAAGGGTTTAAGGGTGGGATAAAATATCATCTTGGAAGAGGAGCTCCATACAATCATGATCGAACTTCACTTTGCAAGTTCGTTCAATCATTTAATTGTATTTCGCTCCTCTTCCAAGATGATAACACATGTAGATGTTTAAAGCATGTTGCGGCGAAATAAATAGGAAATAGATTATATAAACCAATTATATAGAAAATAAACTGTTTATTTATTATTATAATTCAGATCACAATTAATCACATCTACTTTCAAACAATCTTTCTTCTAACTAAACAAATATATATAAATATATATTAATTCAATAATAACAAACTTATAACTTATCAAATTAACAATTTTGTAATACATTCAATTAAATATTTTATCCGCATAAGTTCTTTTATTGTCATTAATGATAGGAAGATTGTAAAAGTTTGCAAACGTTTGGGATTTTTCTGTCCACCCTGCAGTCTTTCTTATTATGTTTACATCTAAGCCTTTACGATTTGCTGCGGATGTAGATGCATGTCGAGTTGAATATCCCGAAAAAATTTTAGTATCGATTCCACATTTGAAGAGTATATTTTTTATCCAACGGCTAAGAGTTTGTGACCCCACTTTTTTAAAAGGGCGTTGAAAAGAAATAAAAAGCGATTTTTCACTATTTCTAATAGAAGAAGTTTTCTGTAAATAAGATTTTAGAGTTGAAGCAACACATAATAACTTATTATCTGTATAAGATGGAAGAATAAGCTTAGGTTGCTTTTTATTTAAACCTGAAGTCTTTATTCTGTCAGGAATTGTAATCTCGATACAATCCTCAGATTCAACAATATTATCCAATTTTATAAGAGCAAAAGTCTGTAACCTATGAGCCGTGGATAGTGCAATAAGAATTATTAATTTTTCTGATAAATCTTTTAACGATAATTCCTCATTTGGGGGTAAGTTAGAAATATAATTTAGTACAATTTTAGGATCCCAAGTGTGGTCGTACTTAGGTTGTCGTGGACGTAGAAGTGAAATTCCTTTAAAAAATCTTTTAATATTATCATTAAGACCCACTTCTGATCCCAAAAGGAGAGATATAGCTGATCGAGCTATGTTTATTGAGCTATAAGAGCTCCCATTAGAAAAAAGAAAATTTAAAAAACATAAAATATTAGATATTGATAACATAAAAGGATTAAGTTTTTTTGATTTGCAAAAATTCCACCAGGATTTAAGAGATGAGTTATATTGGTTCCATGATGATTCGGTTATTGACGAAAGAAGGACTTCCACAACTTCTGTAGGAATTTCTCTTTTCAGGAAACTTCTCCGGACAAAACTGCGGCCATCAACGTAACCTTCCTCCAAAAATGTGGCAGTGTCCTGTCGGAATGGAGTAAGACATAAGTTTTTGCTTGGAGAAAAATAATATCAGAAACAATTAAAGATTTAAAAATGCGGTACCAAGATTGTGAAGGCCAATCTGGGACTACAACAATGCCTCGTGAGCCTTCATGTTTAATTTTTTGAAGTACCTTTAGGATAACAGAGAATGGTGGAAATGCATAAAATAATGTGTCTTTCCATGGAATTGTAAATGCATCTACTGCTACTGAGAGGGGATCTCTTTTCCATGAAACAAAATCTTTACATTTAGTGTTTAACCTGCTAGCGAAAAGGTCAATGTCTGGAGTGTAGAACTCATTTACAATCAACTGAAAACCTTCATCCGATAACTCAAACTCTGTGTTATCATTCGATCTACGCAATTCTGTGTCAGCTTCATAGTTATCTTTTGAAGCTATATATGACGCAAAGATCCAGATATTGCGGTCTTCACACCACTGCCATATCTCTCTTGCGAGATTATTTAAATGCATAAGTTGTATACCGCCTAGTCTATTAATGTATGATATGGCAGTGGTATTATCTATTCTCAATAGAATCTGACAATTGCGATCATTTTCCGCGAAACATTTCAGACCAAAAAAGGCAGCTAATAATTCTAAAAAATTTATACTATATTGACTTTCTTCTGTTGACCAAAAACCATATGTCCGGTTATTATTAGATACAGCTCCCCAACCTGACCTAGAGGAATCCGTAAAAATTACCTTATCAAAGGATGACTGATAAATTGGGTTAAAAGAACATGATGCTGCGTTTTTCCACCATTCCAGTTCTCCAATAATGTCCTCTGTTATAGTCATGTAAGCTTCATAGTCATTATCAGAATTTAAAAGAGCTAAAAATTTTCTACGTTCACACGTCTTGGTGTAACCAATTCCATATTTGATAGCTGGACAACACGATATCAAAAAACCCAACATTTCAGCAAACTCACGTAATTTATAAGAGTTGTTTATCTTAAATTTTTGAACTAAGTTAACTATCTTTTCGCGTTTCTCTTGAGGTAAAGATACTATCATTTTTTCTGAGTCATATATAAATCCTAAAAATTTTCGAGTTTTACTGGGCAATCTTTCACTCTTCCGTTCATTAATAATAAAACCCAATTTTATTAACAAATCCGAAACTATTTTAACATTTTTAGTACACTCTTCTTGGGAAGTTCCGAAGATTAAGATATCGTCAAGATATATTACCAAAACAATACCCATTTGCCTCAAATATGTCACAATTGGTTTTAATAATTTGGTAAATACAAAAGGTGCTACATTAAGACCAAAAGGTAAGCAAGAAAACTGATAAATCTTATTCTCAAAATAAAAACAAAGATATTTTCTATAATCTCTATGTATAGGGACTAAAAAATAAGCGTCTTTAAGATCAAGAGTGGCCATGAAACAATCCTTATAAATGAGTTTACAAACTGTACGACCATCTTCTAATTTAAAGTGTTCTGTATCTATAAATTTGTTTAATTTCTTTAAATTAATAATGAATCTATCAGAACCGTCTGGCTTAGGTACAGTAAAAATCGATGAGAAAAATTGACTATCATGGAAATCACACTCCTGAATAGCACCCTTTGTAATTAAATCGTCGATACATTTTGATAATTTCGTTCTTTCAGTAACAGAAAATTCAGAGTTATATGGAATAGTTTTTTGGAAAATCTTTTTACAAAAAGGTATTTCATAACCCTTAAGCCACGATAAGACAACCTTATCTGAAGTAATTTCTTCCCACTCTTCTTTAAACCACTGCAATCTACCCGCTGTCATACTTACAAGATCTACTCCTGTTGTGGTTTGGTTGTTTTGTTCGGTGGTGGATTGCTTTTCTGTTTCTGTTTGAATTGAGGACGACGCGCAAACTTCTGGTGGTATGATGATTGGTAAGGCTGGTAACTCGTCTGATTCCGGGACTTCGCTCCGCCCGAATGCGACGTCTTGTGTTGGTAGAAACGGGACGGAGCCTTGAAGTTTTTTGAAGATCGTTGATTTGTCGGATATGTACGTTTCAAGTCCTTGCACGTATTTTGCATAGCTCTTGTCTCCTTCAAGACTACACCTAGGTCTTTTCCAAATAAGTTTTCGTCAATAGGAGTACTTTTCAGGGCCTCCTTCATGGAACCACTAATATTAGAGACTAGAAGGTTTCTTCTAATTATCGATTCTTCATAATGTAAATCAGCTAGAATCTTACTGACGTCACCTAGATTCTCCAATAATTTTTCTCTTTCTGGGGTAGACTTATTCTTCAGCAACTTATTGATAGAATCTGCAGAAGCTGAGAGGGCTGTACAAATCTTAATTTGTCGATCTTTAATTCTACTATCTCGTTTGATTATAGTTTCCTGAAAATTGTCTTTAACCACCTTATTGAGGTCAGGTGCCTCAAAAAACTTGCAGTTTTCAGGAGTATTATATTTTTTAGAGATTTCCTTGAATTTTTCCTTGGGTAATCCTTTTTTAACTATATCCTCCCAACGTGCTGCTAGATCCTTGTGAATTTCAGGAGCCCATATCTTTTCACCATGTTCTCGTACACCAAAAAATTGTAAAAATTCTTCATTAGATATAGGTATTTCATTTTCCTTATTAGAATCTTCGACTGTTGTATTCTTAGGATTCTGATCTGAAGCCTGTTGGTTTTAAGGAACTTTATCATCTTTTCTAGCATCTCTAGAATTTGACCTGTCATGATGAACTGATCTGTGTCGCCTACGTGAACGTGATCTAGATCTTGAAAGGTCTCTTACTCTGGAGTGATAACTCCTCTTGGAGCTTGAGCTTGAACAAGATGATGTAGTCGAATATGAATAAGATCTTGATCTTCTATCATATGGGTGATATCGTCTATCATAAGAAGTTGATCTTCGTCGAGTCGAAGATCTTCTGTCATGAGATCGATAATATCTTGATGAACGATGTGCACTTCTTGACCTGGATCTACTTTTTGAATAGCGTTCACGAGATCCTGAATAAAAATAAAATATATATATAAATATATATATAAAAACATGTCATTACATGAAATTATTCGACACACATATCTCTAGTAATAACTAGGATGTGATTAAAGAAGAAAAATTTTGAGTAATAACTCAGAAAACATATATATATATATATATATATGTGTTAAACATGTCATAACATGATTTTTTGGCGATTTCTAGTAATAACTAGAGGTTACAAAATTTTGAGTAATAACTCAATAGTTATACAGAAAAAATATAACCTTTAAGTAGAGTAATAACTCTACGTGAATTTATTCGAATTATAATAATTCTTTGAAGATAACTCACTTGATTTTCTATTAGAAGAGTTCCTACAAGTTTGGCCTTCCAAGGAATCTAACCTCTCTTGTAGAATACAGAGTCCATTTCTAAGGAACTGGACGTTTTCATCATAAGAATCATTCGAATTCTTATCTTTATGCTTGCGATGAACATCTTTACTGCTTAAGCTCATTTTTTACAATAATAGATAACTTTTTTGATAATATAAGTAATTTTAACATGTCGCCTGCTCTGGCACAAGAAAAAGAATGAGGTTTGTGGGAATGGGGGCGCCACGTGTTGTGTCGACGGACCTATGTTTTTTCTTTTATATGCTATGAATTTTGTGGCTACTCTGACAAAGACAGAGATACTACATGTGTTATCATCTTGGAAGAGGAGCTCCATACAATCATGATCGAACTTCACTTTGCAAGTTCGTTCAATCATTTAATTATTAACTATTTATAATTGATTATATATAACATTGATTCAAATTTTTGTATTATAAAAATAATGATAACAATATACAATTATAATTTGTGTATTGTAATTTCCTTTTAAATATTAAATTTATTTTTAAATATTAAATATTTAACCCTCCATCGGTCGCGTACTGAGGGAAGCGCTCAGTAGAAAGAGATGTCCGAGTGGAAAAATTGGTGCGCAAGAATGATGCTAAAAAGGACGCGACTGATGGAGGGTTAATAATTCTGACTGGGTTCTCTACTGCTAATAAACTTTATTTTCATTTACAGGAACATAAAATATTATGTCGAAACGTAAACAAAAAGATGACGCAGATATTTCAATTCGTCACATGAGGCGTCGTGTCCAACAGGAATCCAATGATCTTATAATAAGCATTTTTCCTGCTGCTGGCAATAGTAAGAACAAGTACAAAATAATGGATGTTTACGAGAAGTGGTTTGTGCAGTGGTCTTTCTATCTATGCATGATGCTATCTTGTATTATGCACCGTTTATACACAGAACAAATGTTATACATTTCAATTGTTAAGTTATTAACAAATGTTAGACATTTCAATTGTTTGCATTAAATTATATATCTATTATTCTGAGCTGTTTGAAATAAAATAACAAAAGTTAATCACTTTTTCAAAAATTATAACACCCATTAAAATTTATAGTTCAGTAAAAAAAGCATCTTAATAAATTAAGGAGGTCAAATAACCTGTTTCTACTGAATATTAATCAAAACTTATCTACAGAACTGTCATTTTTAATTCAAGATTTATTTAGTTTCAAACATCATTCGATCAATGATTTATCTTTGTCATTCAAAATATTTGTAATATTTTCATATTCTGATTACAATTGTTTCATATTTTAGTCGAACAACTACAAAATACTGACAATAACGAGATACATTCTGCACAATATGTTGATGTTCATTCAGACAATGAAACAACGGCCATATCTGGTTGTAGCAAACCTATTGATAATGTAGATGCCCAATATCAAACGCACTGCGATTTTCCAAATGAATTTAGTTATTCTGATTTTGATTCCGACATGTTACCAGACGAATCTGAAGAAGACATTAATGAGGAAGGTGACGAATTCATCAATGTTCAGACTCCAAATACTGATAATGACGAAAAAACCGAATTCTCAGAAGCTCAAAAAATGTTAAACTTCCTTCGAGCGTGGAAAATTGAGCATAACATTTCTCATAGAGCAGTATCAGATTTGTTAAAAGGAATTCAATATCATGACTGCTTTTCATCACTTCCCAAAGATTCTCGAACATTAATGGGTACATTGAGAAATATTCAAACAATTGATATGGATCCAGGATCTTATATCCACTATGGTCTTGTAAATGGCATAAAAAATACTTTACCTTTGGACAGTGAAGAAAAAATGAACAAATTTAAAAGAGATGGCATTTTATTAGCATTTAATATCGACGGTTTACCAATATTCAAATCTTCAAATTCTGCGTGGCCCATTTTGGGATGTATAGTTCCCAATGGTAAAATATTTATCGTCGGGATGTATTACGGAGTCGGAAAACCTATAGACGGTCGTATTTTCCTCCAACAGTTTATTGAAGAATTAAAAAAAATTATTTCAAACGGCATTGTAATTGATAATCATACATACCCGTGTAATGTTCACTATATTGTTATGGATGCTCCAGCAAAAGCGTTCATACTAAATATAAAGGGACACACTGGTTACAGTAGTTGTACAAAATGTCATGTACACGGTATTACAGACAATAAACGAAGATATTTTTTATATACAAAATCTCCATTACGAACCGATAAACAATTCAGAAGCCATACAGATAAACATTACAATATATTTCCATCTGAATTAGAAAAAATTCCAAACTTTGATATGGTTAAAAATATCCCACTTGATTATATGCACGTAGTTTGTTTAGGAGTAGTAAGGAGATTTTTTTACTTATGGTTAGATACAAAAAAGAAATCTTTTACTTTCAGTGCTAACCAAAGACAAACTATTTCTGATTTATTAACCAAATTATCTATCTATATAGCTTCTGAATTTGCTCGTAAATGTCGCTCATTGAAATTTATTTCATTTTGGAAAGCAACGGAATATCGCCTTTTTTTATTATATGTAAGTATAGTAGTTTTAAAAAAAGTTGTTCCACACAATATATACAATCATTTTGTCGAGTTGCATATTGCATGTCGTATTCTTTGTACTGGAACATCACAGGAAGATGATATCAATTATGCAAAAGAGCTATTAGAACATTTTGTTTTGTCAATGGCTGAAATTTACGGAAAGTGTTATGTTTCATTCAATTGTCATAATTTGATTCACTTGGCAGATGATGTCAAAAAATTCGGCATTCTAGATAATTTTAGTGCCTTTAAATTTGAAGATTACTTATTTACCATTAAAAAGTTGGCTAAAGAATACGACAAACCGCTACAGCAAATCTTTTTAAGATATCATGAAAATCAAAATGTTCACCAAACCCAGAAACAGAATGCTATTTCATTGGATTTAGATGTTGTTTATGAATCCAAATATATTTGTTATGATTCGTTGCCCTATGAATGTACAAATCCTTGTTATAAAACTGTAAAATGCTCCCAATTTAGTCTATCTAGAAATACACTAAATGACAGTTGTTGTGGTACTCGTGATGGAAGTATTGTCAGTATTACGTGCTTCTGTTATAATAAGAGATTAAATACAATAGTTGTAGTAGGGAAAAAATATTTAAGAAAACGAAATTTTTTCTATCATCCGTGTGAATCTTCTAATTTGCAAATCTATGAAGTTTCGAATATGAATCATGAAGAAATATGGCCAATAGAGGAAATTAATTTAAAGTATGTACGTTTACCGTACGAGGAAAATTCATTTGTTGTGCTGCCATTCTTACATAATTTGTCAAATTTAAATCGTAATATGTTGTAAACTATCATTTCTCCACGAATACAAAAATTATTGACACAATGAAAAAAATGTTTATAAAAATTTTATCATATATTTTGTGCAAACTGTACCAGAGCAGAGAAAATCCTAAATAATGAAGAAAAATTTACATAAATACAAAAAATTTTATTATAATTATCACAATTTTTCTAATAATTATCAGAAAATGTACTATCTTTATGGTCATTTTTTTTTATTTAAATATTTTATCTACAAATAGATTTATAAGTCCACTTTGCCAAAATTTATGGTAAAATTTCTGTGTGCATAGTGTATTGTATCATCATGATGTAATTTATACCATGTATAAAAATGTTGACTTTAAAAAAATTTTAATAAATGTTATCTTATATTTTTGCAATTATATTTATTCTTCATTATTCACCTTAGCTTATTATTCGCCTAATACCACAAATTTTGTTACAGAATATTAACAAAAAGAATTTTAAAGTAATCTGAGTAATATCATAAACATTTTGTGAATGTCCTCAGAAAATTCTGAAAATATCTGGAGGTTAATTTCTTTTGATACTCAAAATATTTTGCAAACGTTCTTAAAACATTCTCAAAATATTCAAAGTAAATTTCTAAAAATGTTTTAAAAATGTTCGAGAAATATTTACAATCCATTACCAAATAAATTTTCTTAAAACTTTTGAAAATATACGTCGTTCATTCTGAGAATATTTCAAAAAGACGTATTCAGGAAATGATCATCGCGGACATGTACACATTTCAGGAACGTTCTCAGAATATTTTAAAAAATTTTGAAACATTTTCAGGACCGAAATCATTTTGTCACCGAATATTTTCAAAACATCCTGAGAATATCGTGTGCTATTAGGGGAAACATTTAAAAAATTAAAAGTTCATAATGGAATTAAAAACCTGCAGAAATTAAAACTTCTTAAAGAACAAGTTAAGATTAGAGGACATATTCTCAAGATAGAGGAAATTAAACCAAATCGAGAAAAGATGAGTGCCAGTAAACACTCTACAAGATCCAAGAATATGAGACTACTTGGAAGTTTCCTAGGCAAAATTAAATTTTATTCAAGATATACAGATCGACATGCTCATAAGAAAGTTCCATTAGTAGAACTAATTAAAAAAGGATTGCCCTGGAAAAGGGATAAAAAAAGAACAGAACGTTGAAGGGGGCAGATATGTCTTCACAACTAAAAAAGGATTACTTGCGATAT
>JABFQA010001446.1:0-13748 GCA_022817065.1 Probaryconus sp. ZL-2020 | reverse complement strand
GATTTTGGATTCAAAATAACCATTTTTTATATCACTGAACTTTTGCTGCATTTCTTAAATTTTTCGATGAATTAATCGATGAGAACTTCAGACACATTATTTTATCACATATATTTTCGTCCGTGTGAGTACAACATAAAATCAATAAATATTCTTTTTAATAAATATATCCAATACAATTTGTATTAAATTCTCCAAATGGTAGATACAGATAAATAATATAGTTTCATGATCGTAGAGTTATACGATCTTTCTTATATAACACTAATGGCACTGGTTTTGTTCGTATCAATAACGAATTTTAGTTATCTACTACAAACGTTATTAAAAACAGATTTAAATTTCATCCCGATTTGATAAAATCAGATCGAAATACTTGAATCGACGTAAAATATAAATTTGTTTGTTATTAAAAAACAGGAAACGAAAAAGAAAGAAAAGGAAGAAATTTTTCTTCGTTAAGCTGAAGGAAAAATCATTAATTCGAAAAATAATGGTCTCGACAAAGGAAGGGAAAATTTCTTTTTTTTTTCTTTTGTCAGAGCAACGCAGCTGATGTTTGAAAAAAGCACACGTTCATTTGTAGAAACTATTATTAACATCGAATTGGTCTTACTGCAGTCGCGGTTCGGCCAATGGAGTAACGCGAAGTTGCGATCGTGGTCTGAACAGAAGAAATTCTCTAGCTCAGCAAACGCCGTGCAGCATATGTTACGACTAACAATTTTTGCTTTTTATTACGATCGCAAAGAAATAATTATGAAGTAACGACTGCGTGCAAAAAAAAAAAGAAATAAAAGCAAAAAATAAATAATAAATGACCAAATGGATTTTCATTCGAAAAATAAATAAAGCCCTTTTGGCTTATCCTGGAAAAATGATCTACTTTTTATGATTATTAATGGAGTTAGAACGGCAATGCAAAATTTTCCATTACACAAATGGACGCAACTTTGCGAAAATTCATCCCATTAAAAATTCACCGAAAGGAAATGAAATTTCATGCCATTACAATGATATATCCATTCGCCTGAGTCACATTAATTTAAATTTTAACGATACTTGATGAGATTTGAAACGTAATATCAAGGAATAAAAAAATTGTTTGCTATAAAAATTACACGAGTTCATTTGGCGAATTTATAGAGCGACGAACGTTTTGCAAATTCACGTTTGATTTAGGAATCCATCGAACGTTTGTTGTTTTGTCGTCGTGGATTTTCTAGGACATTGTGCCATGTGCAAAAATCACCTTATTTATCTTTGTACGCTCGTGCCAAGGTGGCTTCAAACAATTCGCGTGGATGCAACAGTGCGGTCGGATATCTGATTCTGACTGGACTGAGAGCAGGAAACTTGGCACAATACCAGCAGTCTATCAACGTAATTATTTTTATGTCACCCTCATTGACAATACTACGTCGTGTCTAAATATTTCCCCCTCGAGTCATTCGATCTCATCTCTAAAACATTTTATAATAATTGAAATCCGACGACACGTTTAATTACTTTAAAAAATAATTATAACAATAATACACTAAGAAAAAAAAATATATTAAAATTTATGTGCTTGAAATTTTCAACGATTATTGTCAACGAATTTTGATAATCTAAACAAACATTTCTGATAAAAGTTATAAATTGTACAGTACTGTATGTGAAAATGTTAAAGAAGTATTAGACATTTTCAAATGTACTTTGTAAATTTTCATATATGGTATTGTAAAATTTGTAATTTATATCAGAATTTTTCTTAGTGTTTACATATAGTCACATTTCCTTATACCTTATTTTAAATTTGAATATACTTTTTTCTCAGTGTAATAATAAAAAAAAAAAACTTTTTACAATTGATTAATTGGAAACAATTAACAGCGCTTAAAAATTTTGATGGAAAAAAGTAATGGCAGTTTTTTGTAATTCGTTAATCTAATTTATGCAAACAACGAGCAATGAATAAATTGCCTTTGGTTTTTTAATGCTGGTCCACTGGCGTCATAAATATTCAAAATTTGAGCCGGTAAAATGTTCAATTTATGTATACGTAAAGGGGGAATTACAATAGGTATATAACAACGACACTCCATTCGAACCTAGAATAACTCTGAGGTTGTATATCGACATGTCTCATCCGTAAAGAGAGGAGATTGCGACGAGCACAATGGCAACCTGTCATCATTCCTCTAACCGACATTTCTGTCGAAAGAAAATTAATATTCCGTCTGGAACGATGAAATAGAAACCGAAGATAAAGCCGCTCGAAAATAGATTTGCGTCTTTTATTCATTTTGATGGTTTCAGATCGGTAAATGATAAATTTGATTATTTCAGCTTTTTACCTTTTCACCATTTTCCGAACCAAAAAAATAAAAACAAATCACAGAATTGTCAGAAACAATCTAGTCGAAAACATTTCACTTGTTTTGGAAAATGCTTTTAACGTCAATTACCAAAATTTCCAAATTTATTATTGCGATATTTTAAAATTTCATATTCTCGAAAATACATTGATATTTTTGTTTTGTTCATTTTGATGATAAATAAAAAGAAATGTTACTATATCTATATCCATTGTCGAGTGAACATTATAAATACGTAACAAAAGCTTGAAATTTATTTTCCAGACGACTTTATATCGAATGTAGATTCCACGTGATATACTCTGTTATTTTAATGAACAACTGAAATAAGTGAAACAAAAAAGGCGCGCGACCTTATATACCGCAGTTACAAAAATTACCATCCCGACGATGGCATGCACAGTCGCCATAAATCCTGCGCCGTAACTTTTCGTCATGCGATCGCGAAATTTTTACGTCCCTGATTGGCCATCAGGTGGAAGAAGTTAATTGGTAGTGAATTAATCATTCGGCTATCAGGCTTTATACATTTCGCGGAATTACCTCGCGCTCTGCTTTTTCTAAATGAGTCACTGCCTGCGCTTATTGTTCTCTACAGTCATTTAACGACTTTCAATTAAATTTGCGAAAATTGTTTTCGTCCATTGAATTCTTTTACAAACAAGTAGTAAAGCTCAGGTGAATGTGATTTAGAATTGTGGTGGGGAGAAACGAAAAAAAATTTACAAATAAATAGAAACCTTAATGCCAAATTTGATTTTTTTTCGACCGTCAATTAAATTTGCGAGAAATGTTTATGCATACAAATCTTTTAAAAACAAGTAGTAGAGCTCAGGTGGATCTGATTTAGAATCGTGGAGGGGGTAAACGAACAAAAAATCTACAAATAAATGGAAACCTTAATGCCAAATTTGGTTTTTTTTTTTTCGACTGTCAATTAAATTTGCGAGAAATGTTTTTGCATACAAATCTTTTAAAAACAGGTAGTAGAGCTCAGGTGGATCTGGTTTAGAATTGTGGTGGGGATAAACGACAAAAAAATCTGCAAATAAATAGAAACTATAATGCAAATTTTTTATTCGAACGAATTGGATTTGTAGATTGCAATGAATAAAACAAATTTAATTCCACTTTCTGTATCTTCGTAATATAATTTGTAATTTATTTATAAATGCACGCGATGTTGTCGTCCAGTTTTATTCGAAATTTTTCTCCATTATGTTCCTCTCGAAAGGGACCCTGGTTTTGCACACACATACACGCAAGATAAATTGCTCCCTTATAGATTTTCAATCGACTCGAAGTTACCGGCTTAATGCACGTAAAACATCTTTTAATGTGGACCCTCCCCCTACCCCCTCTCGTATTTCATCGGCGCTTACAGGTTCGCGCAACAATCACGATTGCTGTCTTTGCCACGTGACCCGGTTTCCTGTTTCTTATTGATATTCCCAATCGCTAAAAAGAGCGGCTGCGACAAAAGCTTAGTTCACTCTATCATGCATTATGCAACGAAGTGATAAAGTCACATTAAAATATTTACCGCGTCGTGCACAATTTGCTGGAGCTGCAACAGTTATTTTAAAGTCGTTATTATTACCAGTAACGTTGACTTTTTTAATATTTCATCCCGTTAAATATCACTGTTTAATGTTTTTCTTTTTATGTTTGCGAATTTATTAACGTTAACATTACGTTTATGAATATTTATTTCTATAATTATTGGTCTTAATAAATAATTCCTCGTGAATTTCAAACGGAAAAAATATATACATTAAAGAGATTATTTATTCAAAAAATTTTGCACCTAACTTCGCGAAATTCGAATTTCCCCCGGATTTAAATATTGAGTTTTAAGCGTTCGAAATTCGTTCGGTCTGATAAATCAACAATATTGAATGTTTTCGCCGTGGAAAGATTGCGATATTATTATTGGTCGTCGAAGCAAGCTTTCGCATTATCGCGTCGTCCGCAATACGCGGATCCGATTAATTACGCATTTTCCCGTGCAAAAAACAAGCCGCGAACGTGGCTGATTTTATTTATCGTCGTTCGAAACTATTTGCGAATTGATTATTCGGCGACGAAGGAAAGTATATTGGAAATATTGTGTGCGTTTGTGTCGCCGAGAAAGTAAAGAACACACAAATGCAAAACTCGTTAGCGAACCGCTCTCGTTGCGTCATTAAAGGGCCGTTAATTAATCCGAAGTTTTCACAGTCGCTCATCGGTTCCATTAGTTTTTATTTAAATTCCAATGACGATGATGTACTGATTTTAATGCAATCACTTTTCAATTATTTAAATAGCGGCCGATGAATTGTTGTTGCCAATTTCGCGACGCGAAAAGTATACTCATTTGTTGCGATTTGCATGCGATTTTAATAAAGCGTTCCATCAATTTTACAAAGAAAAAATTACGATATATTTTACAAGTTGTTTGTTTTTGTAGTTAACCCTTTTTTCAATTAATTTTTCACAGTTTTTTGCACGTGGATTTCTTTTTCGTTTTTAATTAAATGTGCCTGAAGTTTTCAACGTTGATTAGCAAAAAAATTAGCAAAAACTAACTTCCTTAAAAATTTGCAATAGAAAAGATTGCAACGAGGAATTTGCAAAAATTAATTTAAACGTTGGAAACTTCATGCTTCATTAATTAAAGTATCGACGAAAAATGTATTTGTTAAATATAAATATATTTATGTTGAAAAAATATTTTGTGTGTTTTTATGTATTTTGCAATAATTTCTGAAAATTGACAATGATTTTTCTCGTGCGCTGAAAATCTTTGAAAATCTCTGAAAAAAATTTCAAAAATCGTACGTTTAGAAATGTATTTCCACGAGGGTCGTCGTAACTCAGTTTTGCAAAGTAAGTAGTTGTATGTTTGTCAGCCAACTCAACTTTAAATTCGCAATTTTGGAGATAAAAGCAAACAATACTTTACATTACATTCGAAACCTTTTTATCTCACTATTAACATCGCCATTGACAATTCGCGTTACTTTTACCAATTTTGAGCTTTCAATTATGTAAAAAAAAGTGCCATTCGGTTGAAAATGGTTTTCTCAAAATAGATTACATTTTCCATTAGATATTTATGAAAATCGAAAAACCATTATACTAAATTTCATTATGTTGATCTTTGCTTAAAAAAATGCTCACTCGAACTTACAAGAACATCAATCATTTTCCGACATTATACACGACGTCTTATTTCAATTCATCTTATTGATTATGGTTATTTATCATCCTACAAATTCGTTTTCGTTTACAACACTTGGCCGTGGAATTTTTATGGGTTCAAGATCAAAAAGATATTGATCGTTTTCCTTTTTGATAATAATTAAACTATCAGTTTCCAAGATAACATAATATACAAAAGATGAAGGCGAACCCTTGAGCTACGGTGAGACGAATGTGACCTAAATATTACATTGTCATCAGGTTATTTATTCCCAAAGAGTTTACAATGTACGCTCATAAACAACATCAATCTTGCACAATACACAGCATCATCGAGAGGACAATATTTGCATTCATCTCATAATAAAACATAAGTAAAACAATGACGCCATATTTGACCAATGATTAACTATGTCAAGAACGCTCGCCTTGGAAAGTTTCTCGGTGAGTTTCTGGTTTGTTTCCCATGGCATAACGACGTTCCCTTGGGAGTAATTGCAAAGTCGTTTTCGTCGAGTCAGCATGACAGGCCGAGAGGAAGAGTTGTGAATTGGAAAGAAGCGACGACGACAGCCGGGACGAGCCTCGTCAAAGACAAAGAGGAATTCGGCCATCTTGAATATGACCATAAATTTGCGAATATTTTATCGTTTGCAGAAAAGTCGTTTGCGAAAAAAAAAAAATAATAAGACTCCGCGGCCTAGTAATCAGCAAAACGTTTCACGTTCGCGAATTAAACGACTTTTGATGTTGAATTGAAAATGATGAGCCGCAAGTTTTTGGTGTCGGAGTAATTGAAAAAGACGATTTTTGGTGCCAAATAAAGTTTTCGTGAATTAACGATGTCAGAAAAAAGTGTCAAGGAAACATGAAAGTTCTTTCAATTTTTTGTTTTTTGTTTCTCGAAAATCACGGTATTGTTTCATCGTAAAACAAGAACAACTTTGTTGATAACACCGTTCTCTGTGAAGTAATGTCAGGTATAAGTTTCCTGTAATACATTGTTGAGCGTAGACGCGAACTAGATGGATGAGCGTCTTTTCTGGGTTCGACTCAGGTGGTATCGGAATTCGCCGTTTCCGAAGACAATAGTGTTGCTTAAGACAAGACAATTTATGTGTCTCCGTTGTCTAAGTCAATAGGATATATTTGATTCGAGCAAAAAGTTTTCAAGTGCAATTGTGCACCGAACCAGATCATTACAGGAATTCACTCTGCCTTTTGAAAAAGAGACGAAATTCTTCATGACTTCATTTTAGTTTTGAACACAAAAAAAAATTACCATATTCTTTTCATTAGTTGTTTCAACTAAAAGAACTAACCAAACGGTTTTATTCTTTTTTAATCAATCAAAAGTACTAACCAAACTGTTTAGTTCTTTTTTAGCAAACCAAACCATTTTCTTAATTCTTTTAGTTAAAACAACCAAATTTTTTGTTTGAAACTACTAAATATTTAGTAATTTTCACAAAAATTTGGTCCCCAAAACTATTCAACTAAACGGTTTTGTTATATTTCATAAATTTTTTTTCTCCGTGATAATGAACTTTGGAACCAATATGAAAGAGAAAATTAAGGTAATGTAGATATCATTGGTGCAGTTCAGTATCAGTTGCAGTCGCTAATTGTAGCTTACTAAAAGCATGCTATTGTAGCGGTCATGAGAAACTGATGTTAGTATCCAGTTGCATAGGCACGCGATAATCATTATATAAGGCTTGGAAATGTACATCTGCAACTGAGGGCGATTTCATTCATAAACGATCTGCGCGACAACAGGTGCGATCAATCGCACGGATCGAGACAACCGACGTTGTTCTCGATCAGATAGGGCTTCGCCGTCATAAGCACTTTTTACAACTTTATAATCTGTTTTATATTTCAGAAAGTGAATTTAACTTGAATAACTAAAGCACTGACTGAATGCTGGAAAAGTAACTAGGAACTTAAGTTGGAAAAGTTAAATTTCTTCGGGATTTCATGGGAATCCAACTTTTTCGAATTATCATTTGTTATTGTTTTTTGTAACGTTCGTCAAATTATGGTAATGTTAAACATTGGAAAATAACGATGTACGTGAAATTTATAAGCTGATTTTTTTTCGGGTATATCCATAATTTAGTGAAATAGCAATCAGAAAGAAATAGTTTAACATAAGTCTTCAGTAATGATCTTCACGAAAAGTCATTGAAAACTGTCTTCATTGTTAAAGTTTTTCACCATAAAATCTTCAAAAAAGATCTTCATTAAATAATATTTTGCAAAAGATTATTTCTTCAAAATTGTTAATAATGTTGAATTCACTGTCGAAAGAATTCATTTCGAAGATCATTTCCAGAAATTTCATTTTTGCAAAATTTTTTCTTTCGCAAAATTAGAACGAAATTGCATTAAATCCCGTGGAATTTTATATCCAAGTATTTTTTTGTCTTGGACTTATCGGGGCGTGATTCAAACCGTGGCATTACTTCTTAACGAAGCTAAGAGCACGCGGTTAACCGTTTTTTCGCGAAAATACACCGGTCGCAAATAAGGGACCGAGTAAAAAGAGAGCTCGCCTATACCACGATTCGTAAATTCGCGAACGAGAAAGAAAGTAATGCAATTCGAACCGACGGACAAAAAGCGGAATGAAAAAAAAAAAAAAAAAAAGTGGCGCGATTTTGATTCGACGAAGGCACGGCAATATATCAAGATCAGAACATTGGCTTTTCTGATCAATTAGCAGTTAAAGCCAGACTAAGTGTCTGTCACGTGGGGTTAAACTTTCTGCCGGCGAAGTTACATTGACCGCAATTTGTTAAGCCGACCCATCGATATTGCATCGATTATTTGCACGCCTCTTTATCTTCGATGAGTTTTGACGAGAACCTAACGTTAATCTAACGTAATTGCTCCGCGAAGAGCGGCCGTTATTAAAGAAGCGTTTAACTCGGTTATTAGTTTGTCAGTCTTCGTCGAAGGATTTTCAAAGTTCGGGGTCATTGTACCCTTTAGAGCTCTTTATCGATTCGGTACGATATTTTGAAATGTGTCTGAAATTCTCATCGATTAAGAGGACGTCAAACTGTATAGCGAAGGTCAAATTATTAGTTTGCCGCCAAAAAAATGAAAACGGATCAAACAAAAGAAAATTACAGTGAAATATAGAATTTCAAAAACAGTTACAATCTCCCAGTCGTAAAGAATCACTGGTTCTATTTTCAAGTAATTATTTAATTCAGAAACAGCATAAATTAAAAAAACACTAAAATCTTATAAACTCACTAAAATCTGATATCAAAAACTAAAATAGGTAGAACGAAAGTAAATTACATCGAAATATAGAATTCGAAAGACTATTACAATCTCCCATGCATAAAGAATCATTGGATCTTTTTTCAAGTATTTATTTAATCCAGAAAATATAGAAATTAAAAAGACACTAAAATGTTTAACACATTTACTCTGTCGGTAAAGATGTTAAGTCATCGAAGTTAGTTTTTGCAAAATCTTTAGTGATGTTATTTGCTGGATTTTAGTGTTCATAAATACTTTAATAAAGTTAGGTTTTGCAAATACTTTAATGAAGATATTTTTTGCAATTTGTCAAATGAAGATCAGTAATACAGATTTTCTTTTGCAATTATTCGATGAATTAATCTATGAGAACATCAAACGCATATTTTGAAAAGGATAAAATTCACAGAATATAATGTCCTTATCAATTAATTCGTCGAATAATTGCATAAAAATTCTGAATGATTGATCTTCACTAAAACAAATTGCAAAAAATTCTTACTAAAGCATTTGCAAAAACTTCGATGAATTAATAGATGAGAATTTTAGACACATGGAATATATAATAAAATGCTGAGAAATAATTGAAATATTACTTTCTTTTTTTTTTTATTCTTCGAAAAAGCACCGACGTTAATGAATTTGAGAAACATTTTGAAAAGTTGGAAAAATATTGGAACTTCATCGCCAAACCTCTCGATAAATTTTGAACAACAATCGGGTGTATCCTTTGGCAGTTTCCGAGAGCACATTTTGATGACTTTTTATGCAAATTGACGCAGCCGTTAAAACACGGAAATGTGTGTAAATAAACTCGAATCGAAATTTACATTACAAGGCATATAGCTGACATCCGAGTTACATTTCCACATTAATTGCCATATCTCTGTGCGTTTTACATTTCCCTTCTATCTTTCTATTTCTGTGCGAAAAAAAGAATTATTCTTACTCTCGTCAATATTTCGATGACGTTATTTTTAATCGTCCAAATATTTTTCACTTGATTCCGGTTTACATTTCAAACGTATATTTTTCAACGAATTTTCAATAAAATTATTATATCGTGCAAAGATTTTTTCTTCTGCCGATTTTATTTCGTGACGATTATTTCAAAAAAAATGTATGCTAAAATGATTACATCTAAAAATTCTTTGTGGAGATTATCTTTGGCGATCATTCGTCTAGATCAAAATTCGTCGAAAATTTGCATTCGAAAATTCACGCACATCCTGTCACTGACATGAATGCTCGGTGACGTTTATTTGTAGTCGTCCGACGATATCGATCAGGTGTATTCTAACTATTTTCGTTTTGAATGTGATCCAAATTAAATTATTGAGTTTCTTCTTTTTTTTTTATTGACCCCGTTTATGAATTCCAATAAAAGCTGCGTAACGTCAAGCCTGCGAAATTACGATAATGACCGAATGATTTTTCCGCATAATTGTAAAATGAATTGCAAATTCATCGCGGCATTAATTACAGGGAACTGAGAATACAATTGGTAATGAAGCTGATACACAATGATTACGTTTCAAATGCGTGTACCTAATATTGTTAATGAAATTTATTAATTCAATCACATTCAATGCTGCACAAATGCATATTTGCATTCATTGTTTTGCGGCTGATTCGTCGTCTGTCAAAATGCGACCTAACCAGCATTGGATTACGTCTATGGCATTCGCCTAAAAATATCACCGCAAACAATGTTACCAGAAGAACAAAGAATCCTAACAAAATTTTGGCAAAATGGTTAACTAATAACTGCAAAAAAGTAAAACAAACTTTTTTTTTGCGAATTTCCTTTTCCTTAATAAACGTGAAATAAAATTATTCTCACTATCAATCCAGATAGTGACCGTAACAATACGCATTGTTTCACGAGCAATAAAACCCGCACTCGATAAAAATAATAGCCATTGTCTATTTTGAAGCGAACAAAAAAAAAATATCTTTCAGAAGAATGCCAACAGTAACAAGTTGTTCGCTTTTACGAGCGTCCTGGTAATATAAATTCCTCTTGCTTTTCCCTAATAAACTGCTTCATAACGTGAAGATGATACACATTAAAACATTACATTCGCACTCGCGGTTGTGCATAATAAAACTCATTTATAACCAGGCTTGTCATTTCTATCAAGTTGAGAGATAGAGACATAAGAGAGGGAAAGAAAAAAAATTGTACAATTTTTCTAGAGAAATGTGTCTTCGTCAGTCGGCTTACAATTAAAAGACCTGACAAAGTGGTACCGAGACACATGTCGGATTCAAATCCAACCCGACGACATTTGAGATTCGTCGGTTGAAACTCGCGCCGGGCGAAATTAATCGCGAACATCGCGCGCTTCAGTTCCGCGCTCCTTCGCCTTTCCGTGTAATGTGATTACCGTGGCACATATGTATTCACATACCAATGCGCAGGCGCCGTCAATGCACTCGTACTTAAAATCGTCGCAATTACATCCTGACATTAACGAAGTACTGATTCGTAATTTAAACTCATTAAAATATATTCGAAATTATTCAGCGAAGTTCCAGGACGAAAATGAATGTGGGGAAACGTTAATGACATTATTTCTGGTTAATCCTGGAGAGGATGTTTATCGGGAACACTCGCAATGAGTTCATTCATCGCGAATTTGTAAGCAGTTTTTAATTTTGTTGTTGTTAGGTTCATTAATCACAATTGACGTAACGTAATTTGATATTTTGCAACTGTTAATAACTATAATAAATAAATGTACAAAAAAAAAGTGTGTCTTTTGTAAAAAAAAAAATTGTTTGCAATTTTATTGACACAAAGGATGATGATTAAATTCTCGGAAAAAGCGTTGCATCAATTACAATTGCAAAATTCGCGCGAAGCTCAGCAGCTTCGATTAATTAATCAATTTAATTCACAGACTCGCGAAATCCTTCGCGGTGTTCATTAAAATTGTAAAATTCGCGCGAACCCCGTTCGCAAATAAATCTACCCCCTCATTTTCCCTTTTTTTGCGCGTTTGTAACATTGATTACTCGGCATTATAATACGACCTGGCGAGTGGCGTATCTGATTTTTATTACGTTAAATTATTCACTGGGATTTTGTAATGAAAGGTCAGAATTAATGAAAGATTTTTATCCGTCGTCCCTGGCGCGACTATATCGGAATTTGGTTGATTTAATGGACTACTTTCTCAGATGCGTCGAATGAAAGGCAAGCTTTCAAAGATAAATGGTGAAGTGAGGCAACTACCGCTTCATTTAATATTAGATAAGAATTATATTACCTTGGGGTCAAATCCGCAAAAAAAAATTATTTCCTCTTCGTCGATATTAACTGATGAATTTGTATACTTTACATATGGAATGACAAAAGAATCTTAAGAAATGATTAATGATGAATGATTTTCTGGTTAGATTCTCTATCGACGTTTATCAAAAAATCAAGAAAATTGGCGCAGTCGGTAGGACAAAATCAGAAATTTTTGTCTGGATTATCAAAATTCGTTGACAATAATCGTTGAAAATTTCAAGAATTAAAATTATATAGGAAAAGAAGTTTAAATTATAATTTTTCACGTGATTTTAGATTCCCATAAATAAATTCATTTTGCAATTAATTCTTCATTATTTTGCAAAATTTCAATTCAATTATACTTATATTTGTTTTGTCTGATAATTCTTATCACACGCATCGAGCCTTAATCAAACGAAACGTTGCATGCTTCTGCAAGATAGATTAGCACAACACAACTTCGTACATTTTGACGATCGAAGATAACTGCAACTAAACATTTGCAATAAAATCTTAAAACAAAATTCCATAATAATGGCTTTAAATTGCATTCAGAGATACCGGAGTCGCGCAAATAAAAATGGAATATATTCGATGAAAAAGTAAGCTCAGTTATATTTAATTCTACTCGCGAAATAAACGCAATTATCCGACAGAAATTGTTTGCTTAAAATTCACGTGATAAATATATCAGCCATAAGTATCAATTGTAATTAGTCAGAAGTTTATTTTACATATTCAATTCGAATTCGAATCCCAAATAAATGATATAACTGTAATCCAATATTCAATATACTGTCGGAATTTAACTCCGCTAATGCATTTTCCTTAAGAGTTATTTGGAGTTAAAAAAAATTATTTTTACTTTTACAATCAACTTTAAATTATTGCTCGTGGATTAGTTTTAACCGGGATATTTTTGGCATAAATTTATGCTACTTATTGAATTGCTTTTTACAATTATGCAAATTGTAACCAAAGGATTACTTTTTTTTTAGATCCTTCGTTTGGAACAAAACACAAAAGTCAACGTTCGAAAATTCGTGCTCAATTTGGACGAAGACTTTTATTTTAATATTTTTTGATAAATGATACTATTACAGTAAATAAATGTTGAACAAAACTGTTGCGTATCGAATACGTAACGAAAATATTTTGACTGTGTAAAGAGAAAACTAATTTTAAAAATATCCTAAATGCAGTTGAAATTTAAAATTCTGGGTATTGGATTACAGTTTTGTTATTTATTTACTCGATGCAGATAAATTCGATACGTAACGCTAAAGTTCGATAGACTCGATCTACGGTAATGAATAAAGGAATCCACAACGGAGAACCGTTCAAGTTATAATGCGTTTAGAATTACCAATTTAATGCCACGTAATGTTTTATGTTAGCATATATGTAATATTAAAACGTCCCGTCAAAACACGTATTCAACAGTTGAAATATTGAACAATATATATTTCATATCATTTTATAAATATCAAAAATAAACTTCATTCCATTGTTCACTTGAAAATTTTCTTTTCAATCATTTATATCAAAATTTGAGTCAAAAAAGTGAAACTTAAAATGGCAGTAGTAAAACTTCTCTTCGGTCAGACATTCAGATTTTCTCCCAGAAAACTTTTTAACCC
>JABFQA010001445.1:0-13751 GCA_022817065.1 Probaryconus sp. ZL-2020 | reverse complement strand
GGCGACCTTTATTGCATGCAACGGAAGAGCACGCGAGATCAAAAAGGGTGGAGAAAGATTGACTGAAATTCGACACCTCTTACGAAGAACATCTCATCTCAAAATTGTCAATGTTAAATTCCATAAGGAAATTTGAGATGAGATGTTCTTCGTAAGAGGTGTCGAATTGAAAGATACCATTCCAAAACCATTCAAATGTTAAATTACCATTTAATATTTTTTTATTAATATCATTCCACGATCATTTTTATTCAATATTTTTTAATAAAATTATGATAATTCATGTATAACGTGAGCATTAATTATCGATTGCAAAATTTAGGAAGAAAGTATTATAGTCAATAATTTAAGAATGTAGATATGCAAAAATGGGAATGAGTGTTTAGGATATTATTTTTTTTTTTTGTTATTTGGTATATTTTTATATAAATTTCGTGTATAAGGTTTTTATTTTTGCACATCGACGTTTTTTGCAACAATAAATTGCTGTGCGTTCGCGCTTTGTTTATAAATCGCATTTATTATTGCATAATGCTGTATGATGTGTTTTGATTGGGATCTATTTTCGAAACTTTCCGTCTCTCCTGTAGTAAGCTATATCCCTTGATGCGCGTTTTTGTTAATGTTACAAATTACATCCGCATTTTTGGCAACACTCCATATTTTCACCCGGAACTCTTTACCACGTCAAACATACTTTTTCACGAGGTAAAAGTTTTCTCAAATATATTATAATGAATTTACAATGTTTAGCTTGCAAATTTTTTTCCACGTTAAAAAATCTCTTAAACGAATGACTGCCATTTAATTCTATTCTTTTTTTTCTTTTTTTTTTTTTTTATTTTGCAATTACCGACTCATCGTTCCGATATATATCAATAATATTTGTTCAGTTGTTTAAAATTATGTACGATCCTCTCGTTAGCACCATTTGAACGCATTTTAGACCACTCGACATCAAGTTAATGCTAACGTAATTTCACATATCGACGACCATTATACCATACCTCAATGTCACTGCCAATTGACTCTCCGGAGTATACTACCTTTACCTTATATATTTTTTTAACCGTTATCAACTTATCAAATCGTGTGTTTCCTATCATGAAGAGCATCTCTATTCATTCAAGGCCAAGTTTATCTTCGTTAAATATTGGATTGAAACGTATTTGTGTAATTAGAATGAATAATCGCCTTAAAGGTTTTGAAAAACAAGTTTTTCATTGTGTTATTGGGACCACAAACAATTTTTTTTTTTTTTAAATTATCAGAATCGCCATACAATATTGAATGAGAATAAATACATAAAAAAAAAATTATCTAAATGTGCTGCAAATCTAAAATTTTAAATTCAATTAATTAAAGTTGAATCACGTAACATATCATACAATATTCTTTTGAATTAATATTAGTAAAATAAATATTCCGATGATTGTCGTTAGCATCTGTGAAAATTGTTTCGAAACAAATATTGGAAACATTGAACAGTTTGTTGAATTCGACACTAATGAATAAATTCTTGTATGTGCAGGTGCAAAATTCCGATTGGTATTGGCTACCACATTACGTGAGGATGGATATCCAGACGTGGGAGAATGGAATCCCATAGACGAGGGAGGCTCGAGGGCTGATAGTTTCGAGTACGTCATGTCCGGGAAAGTGTACCGGATTGAGGGAGACGAGGCCAGCAATGAACCGAGCAGTAGATTGTAAGTTCTATTTTTTTTCCCCCTTTTTACTTTCCTGTTTTGTTAAATTTTGCAATATGCATAAAGACTCTGAATATCATTATGAAACATGTTTTCTGCTAAAATATTAGCAGAATATTAGTCTTGCAATTTTTTATTTCGTGCATTTTTGGAGGCGAGAAATTCATTTAATTGTCAACCGTTAAATTGAAAATACTTTTAAAAGGTAGAGTTGAGTGAAAAAAAAAAAAACAATGCAAAAAAGTAATTTTGCGATTCATAGAGCAAATAAATTTTGCGGCTAAATATTTCCTGGCGCGCTGTACTGACGTGCACTAAGCTCCACTTGTTGAATTTTATATCGCGTGTTGAAAAACGTGTTCCTGATAACGCTGCGATAAAATAACGTAGCACAAATAATAATTGCACATTTATACCCGCGATTATGAATAGCCGCTATCTATATCGACTCGAAACCAATGAGTTAAGAACAAGAGAAAAGCTTCACATCTTCGTTCGTTATCAACAAAAAAAAAAAGGCTACGTTCTTCCTTTGTATTATTTGTCACAATATATTCTGTTACAAATTACGAGTTTTTATTGTTGCTCATCAATATTTGCAAAAAAAAAAAAAGATTAGATTAACTTCATCCTGACAATATTTCATAGCTAAAAAATTTTTGCAAATACTAAACAGTTGATAACATTTTTAATATAAAATTTGTATTTACATAATTGAACTGAACATTATTTTTAACATTGTTTGCGTATAGTATAGAAACGTAGTTTTCCACATTTTGACAGAATTAAATGTAAACTAGTTTTAACGTTACGTTTGTTTTATCTGGAGAGTATACATTAATTTCAATAATCGCACTATTGACATTTAATCATCGTTAAGAGCAAAATAAAATGATATTTCCAATGCAATTTTGCAATTTTCAAGAACATGCAATTCATTAATTAACTATCGAAATGCTGTGTTGAAAATTCTTTGCAATATTAAGGGCGGAAAGGAATTGTTGAACGAAGTATTTTAAGTGGGCGAACGAGAATGTGAACTTTTCAATTTGCACAACGATGCAAAAGGTGCAAAGTGCAATTTTAAATAACTTTTGTGACAAAAACTAAGAATTAATGAGAACTAAAAAAGTGATTTACATGAACAACAAGTGTCAAAGTACTCGACTTCGACATGTTTTTGTGATCTTATCGCCATTGAAAATTCATCAGTGAAATTCATTCTCGTGAATTTAATTGGCAAATTTAAAAGCGATAAAAATTCAAGTTACGCCAAAACTGAAAATTTCCTATTTTGCCAATTATTTTGATTTTATCAAAATTCTCTTGTTATACTAAAAAAGTTTAATACTTCATAACATTTTCTGTGTCTAATCTTATCGAAAATGTTTGTGACATTTATTGACTTAGTAAGAAGCTTAATAACAATAGCGGAATTAATTTGATTGAAAGTATCTATCGAATCAGTTATGTTTCGTCCTTGATTAAAGACAAATACTGTGTTATTTGAAAAACTTTTTACTTCGTACAAAACTTTAAAATTTGAAACAAAATTTTAACTTTGCGAAAATTTTGCAAGTCCACGATTGAATTAAATATCCCCGCTCGGTAAATATTTGCGATTAATAAAATTAAGCATTTTTTAATTTAACAAATGGCAAAAGCTAAGGAACTAAGCGAACAAAGTTTCTTAGACTATTGTCTACGAAAATGCGAAACGTCGTATTTATCGCTGATTTAAGCGGAAAATTTACAAATCATCCTCGAGTTCGTTGAATAAAGCTAATACCGGTATTAGGAATTAATTAAATCGGATTTGCGAATCTTTGAATTTGAGATATCGTCTCGGTGCTTATTTCTGGACATAAAAGTACCATCGAACAACAGAGAAGAAAAAAAATCTTGTTAAATGGAAGCCTTTTGAATCTTTGCAATCGGATTAAGGGACGATTGCGATGACGACAAAGACAAGGTCGATGAAAAGAAAATTTTTACCGAAGACACTTTTAGATGCTTTTGCAAAATTTCGGATGGATAAGGAATTGCAATGAAAAGTAAAAGCACAAAAGGGGTGTCGCGATGTTACAAAAAACTCGCAGATAAATAATTATTGCCCACAGAGAAAGAATGATTTTGAGATTGAAATCAGAAGAGATCCTTTTGAAATACGAGGAATTTCTTGTTTTCAAAGTATTCCTCTTTACGCAAGAAGATGCGTTTTGAGCCGAAAGAAATCATCATCAGGCAGGAACATCTTTTCAAAACTTAATGTTCAATAAAAAAGTGGAAAAAAGTTTAATTGAATATTATTCCATCCACAACTGAAATTACCATCAACTTCAACTGGCAGAATTTTTTTTTTTGTTTCCAAACGACTGAATTAATTGAAGCATAAGCATCTGCAATTCGTCCAATGCAATCAGCATGAAAATTTACCGTCATAACATTAGTTTGTTAGTGCATAATTGCTTGTTAAAGTCAAGGTCAAGGAAGGTCATAAAAGCGGGTACGAGTCGATTGCAGCGCGAGGGAGCGAGTGGGGGGGGGAGCTCGGAGATTATTATTGGTCGATAAAACGTCGATAAGATGAGAGAGGGAGAGGATATGAGGTACGTACCGACGTCGATAAGTAAAATAGCAGAGGAGAAGAAACGAGCGATTATCGCGCCCGTAGAACAGGGAGCCACTCTGCGTTCACTCGGTAAATATAGAAGCGGGTGAACACAGCTGGTGGTATCTCAGTTTTCCGAGTGCTCTGTCGCCGCGATGAAACCAGCTCTGGCGCCTGAGGATCAAGGATTCGAAAGAAGAATTTTTTTTTTCAGAACGACTAAACAAAATTTCAGCTTCTTTCGGTTCAACGAAATGAGGATATACTTCTTCAGCAACATCTTTATTAATAAAATACAAGATACAAAAAAAAAAAAAAAAAAAAAAACGAAGAGAAAATGCAATTGAAACAATTACAATTTGATTCATTTAAATCGAGAGGATTTTTCTTCTGGATTTGGAATCCCGTTGACTGAAAAGTTATAAACTATTTTTATAACGACAAAATGAATTTGTAACTTTTGCATTTCGCATTAATTTTTCTCTATTAGAAATGTTTTACATAAATTTGTTTAACAAGATATAAAAAGAAAAAAATTCGCACAAAAAATGATTGAAAACTGCGCACAATGATTCACGCAAGTGATGCAGCGTATTGTAATTTGCACGTGAATATATTTGATAATAAATTCCAACGAAGGAAAGCCTGAAAATTGTGCGTTAATGTGCAATGCTGTGAGCATGTAGGCGGACGGCCCAGTGGCCTTGCACGTGCATATACACTTACACGCGAGCATTAGTGTACGCATACCAGAACAATGCGACAGCTACGTTTTGCACAGCTTAATAGCTCTAATAGTCTCCGCAATTAACAAAAATAAATGCTAAACTTTTTACTGGTAAATTAAATATATTTCCACTGAAATTTCAACGGGACTTATTTTATACGAAATAAACTTTATCTTCGTCTATTTTATAGTACATTGTAAGGTTTTGAAAAATATTGCAAACAATTTGTTTACATTTTCCATTATTTGTAGAAAGAAGAAAGACATTTGTTGTAACAATTGTTTCTGACTCAAGGATAAACGTTCATTATTTCTGAATTATTAATTTCGTGGTCAATTTGATATCTTTTTCTGGATGGATTAGATAAGGCCAAAAATTACAAGTGTATTGAATTCTTTTCGTTGTTATGTGAATATTTAAACTAATGCTATTTTGAAGACCACTGTAAATGTTACGTCTGAAAAGATTGAACTCAACGATAAGCTATTTAAATGAATTAACCTTTGCCTTGTGAATTGTACGATTGAAACATAGTTTAACGTTTGGTGTAAATCGAACCATTAATTTCATTTTTAATGTACAAGAACCATATTCTCTTAAAATTTTAACAAGTGAAAAAAATTGAACTAATGCATATTCTGCTGAAACAAAGATTCTATTTAAACAGAATCTGCCATTTGTTGCAAATATTTTTGCAACATTTTTCTCTACAACTAATACATGTAAAAAACTACCAAATTGAAACAAATTATAAATTGCATGAAATATAATTGTTTGATGACAATTTTTTTGTTTTAAATTTAGTTCCAAATAAAATTTGAAAGGAATTGCAAAAATTCAGCAAAAAATTCAAGCGTTATTTAATTTAACAAATATTTGAAAAAAAAGCACGTTGAATGCTGTCGAATGAATTTCAGTATGGCTTAACAAATATTTCAACGTTGTGCAAACATGCGTTTTTCCTCTGTTATCCAATGTATTGCGAGAATTCAATCAATACGACGCTTCGTTGGAACATTTCTTTTTTTATTTTACAATTTTTATAAAACAATCAATAACTTTTTACGTATCATGTGTCGCTGTGAAGCAGCTTTAATTGTAACTCATTAAAACAATAGTTACAAAGACATTTTGATTTGAGTGACATTGGTTATATTGTATTTATACAGGAATTATATATTCAGAGTGATATTAAATATAAATGTTCCATGAATAATTGACAATTGTTGAATTGAAAAATTGCTTTCCACTCATTTTATGACATTGTAAAAGTAATTATTTTAAACTTTTATGTTCGTACGAATATAGAAATGGTAATTTTTTTTTTTCTAATAACTCGATAACTAATTACTTTTGACTAATACTTCATTCTGAAACAATTCTCCTCTTATTTCAAATACATTTCTCTCAGAGTAATCATCTCTTCGTATCTTCCCTAATTTACCCATTGAAAAATCCCATTTAATTTCCACCATGAAGACTCCCTTCACATCCCTAATCGAATTCATAGAAATATATATATATAAAAAAAAAGGTATGGGGGCGTGTGGAAAAGTCGTCAGGGGCGAAGGTTGGGGAAGGGGGGATGGTCGCGCGAGCGCGTTCTTTGTTTCTGACGCGACCTTCTCTTTCTCCTGAGAGTGACCTAATTTTGAGGATAATCCCTCATGGTGAAAACTGGTGTGAAATGGATCCCGCCTCCGGCTGTTGTTTCCCTCGCGACTCTTCTAAACCTCCCTCCCTCCCCCCTCCCGCCCTTGTTCCCTTCCCTTCTGTCAGCCCCCTGTCTGCTTTTAGCGGCATATCGCACGTGTACGTGTCCTTTGCGTGGCGTCAGCGCCGGCGACAGGTGTCCACGCAGGAGGCGTCGGGAAATAGGTTACGCGGCCAAACTCCAACCTTGAGGAAATTAGGTCAAGCCCCGGCTGACATTAGGAAAAGCGCGTGCCGCTCCTAACCTCATCTCTTCTCGCCCATCGTCTGCAAACGCAACCAGTTCCATCCGATTTTATCCCTATCCCATTTCATCTCGACACCCTCTGATCCTTCGACCTGCTTTCTCTACGTTAGATAGGTCAACTCGCGTCTCTTTCATAAGACCCCAGGGTCATTTCAGACTTTTTTCCAAGGGATTTATACGTCGATGCTTGGCTTGATTGATGATGTTGTTAAAATTTATGGTTTCTTATATTTAAGAGCATTATCAAGAAATATACGATATAATAAAGTTTACCGCCTTTTTTCTGAACGATAATACGTCATTCGTTTTCAGTGAATCGCGCACAAAATAATTGTAATAAATTTGATTTTAAATTAATTAAAAAAAAAAAGATACAATTCAATTGCCTTAAGTCGTGAACTTTGAATGTTCAGTATTCATTCACAGTACAGTTAATTATATAGCAACATTCAATATATAAAACCATAAAACGGTTTTTATTGATCCCACTGTCTTAGAATAAGAAACTTGCATATTTTCAATGTCAAATCAGTCTATTTCTATTCTTAAAATAAAATTTCGATTCCATGTACATTCAATTCGTTATCGCTATCTATCAAACGTATTCAAACTAAATAACAGAACGAGTATAAATAGATGCAATGCATGAACAACGTTACGATATTGATGTATTTCAATGTATTGGAAGACATAAATAAGCTGTCAAAAGTAAGAGCGAAACATATCTAATTATTACAATTGAAGAATAAGTGTTACGAATTCAAGTGCAAGAAAATTTACTTTACCTCAGTGGGCGGATTTAACAATACTCGAAAGAACGTCATCTGTCTATTTTCGAAAAATGACTATTAACGTGTATTATGGCTTCCTTACAAAGTTTTTTATAATACCATTGTCATTGCTATATCGGTGTTCAAGTATAATTAACGTTTTTGTCCTTTTTCCCTTTTTTATCTACTTTTAATTGTAATCATTGTTTCATGTAAATTCTCTATCGTTTGGTTAAACGATATTTTGTAAAACTTTTTTATATAAAATTCTCTAAAAACGTAAAATGAACTTAAGATTTAATTAACTTTATTAACATAATGTAGTTAGACTTGAAAATTATATTTCAGGTGTTTTTTTTTATCTAATTGGGTTAGCCATAGAAGTATCCAAGTCTTTTTAGTTGCTGAATTAATATGTTTAAAAATAGTTTCTCTAAAGTAATAGATCTAGCAAGATCTATTTGGATTGCTCTTCTGCATTCAACCAAACAATCTTCTGAAATGATTTTTACATCACGTTCTCGATAAATGTTCTTCGTCAATGTTCACGTTAAAATATTTTGAGATCTTCAGATTATTACATCTGAAGATCAGTTTTCAACATTATTTCGTAATTCCCATTGATCTAAAAGAAAAAAAAAAAAAAAAAAGACAATTTACTATTGACATTGGAAACTGTAGTCACATAAAATATCCAAGTACGTAAAATCTAACAAGATTCCAAGAGATCCTATCTCAAATCTCAATTACTCCAAAAACCAATCTCGTAGACAGTGATTCCAAATCGTTTCAAGAATCTACACGCAGAAAAATAGATCGGACATTTTGCTATAAATTGTGGCAAACCGGTCCCAGAAGTCAAATGCAGAAAATGTGCTAAAGAATTCAGAAAAAAAAAAAAATTACCATAAATACAGCCAATTTTCTGATAATCAGTAGAAAAATTGTGTCAAATGTAAGAAAATTTACTGTATTTATGGTAATTTTTGTCTGTATTCTTTAGCGAATTTTCCACACTTTGACTTACAGGATCAGTTTGCCATAATGTATAGGAAATTTGATGGTAATATTTTTCTCAATGTAATGTTCCTCGTTCGTGACAAATGATCGCTCCTCGTGTCTCGCACACAAGTGCAAAGTGGAATTGGATTTTTGCATTTGAAAAGCAAAGCGAGCAGCTGAAACCGCGGTGGCGGACCAGTGCGCAAATGAATGACGTCGTCGAATTGTCAGGAGCGCGCGCGCCCACGCCACCATGTTGCACAGGAGAACTTAGGCGTGAAACGGGATCAGAGGGGCTCGGGGCTCGCGGGCTCTCTCAGGGTTCTAGGCTAGTCGGCTGTTCGAGGGAGACCGCTACGAGAAACTTCTTCCCGCAACAGTTAGCTGCACGAAGTACGTTTCCTCGTGCTTCGAACTGAACACACCGACAGACAAATACCAGCCTCGATTTTCCTCGGCCTTTCGTAGTTTACTCTTGTATTTGTTGGAACGTATCTACTTCAATTCACATTGCTTTGTCCAGAAAAAAAAAAATGTTATCACAAACGACATCGCAAACCCTCGAGGCAATCTCTTGAAAAAGTCTTGCTCAGATTAGTAGTTGGCTTTGATTTTAATCGCGAATGAATGTTTCACAGTTGATCTTCACTTAAGGTAGAAAATGTACAACAGTGACTCCAAACTTTCTTGACATTTTCCAGTTTTAAAACTGAAAACAAAAAATTAGGGTAACCAGCCAAACTGCATGGATAATAATTACGTTTAAATTTCATCCTACAATCGCTTTCGCTCTGGAAAATCACTTTACGTGATATTAAAAATACCTTGTATTCAAATCGTCTGTTGTCTTTTTGCTTTTTTAACCAATTGTGTATAGATAAAAATAGATGTTGAATGTTGAAGCAATGTTTAAAATTATAGTTGATGTCCTATTTTTGATTCCACAGTGAACTGTGTCAAGTTTTTAAAAAGATGTTAATGAAGAAAGAGTAAAAAAAATTGTACTTTGGAAATGACGGTATCTTAAGTAGCGTTGACTGACGATTCTCATTAATTGCTCATTAGTTGCCATCGATTACATTTCAAGAATGTTTGTGCAACGTTGTAGTACATGTCGCGACAGGAAAATTGTTGAAAATGTAAAATGAAAATTGTAAAATATCGCTACGTCTAAAATTAGATATGATTTCCCTATATTGCGCGTGCGTATAAACACGTAGAAGTAGTTCTTGCATCTTGTATAATAATTAACGTTGAAAACCAAAGTTACAAACTTCTGAACTGAACATACATATCTCATGTGAATTTACATCTCTGATGCATTTCTGTATAGATTATGTAACAGCTGAAACCTAAGTCACTTCACAAATATTTATTTTAACGTTTTATCTAACGCTTTAAACACCTTTTTAACACTTATTATAATAGATAACTTAAAACGGAACTATACATCTTCTTTGTGAGGGAATCATTGTTAGTGAAAATCCTGTGTATCATTTTTTTTTTTCTCTCTCTTAATTCTGAGTCTATGAAATCGAACAATTTTAACGCATAAATTTAAAATCCAACTATTTGTGTGCGTGAGAATGCATATTCAAAAAAGTAGCCTTCAACGCTCATTGAAATGAATTCATTTGACGTAAGTGCATAATGCACTTCATAAATGAACAAAGGCACATCTTATGCTCGTTAGAAATGAAAATCATTCTTTCCAAACAAGTCAAAACAAACATTACAATTTTTGCAAAGACGTAATTTTTAATCACACTCAATTAAAATAAATCAGACAATTAAAATAAATTAATATGGTACATGAAAATGTTGTATGTGGTTATATTTTAAAAAAATTAAAGGAATACAATAGAATCAATCAATCGATTTCGAAGCGTTTTGTCATAATCGTGACATTGGGCAATGGTTTGTGGGCTTTCGCAGCCGGACAACTGGCTTCCCTCACCTCACCTCTTCTGCCATGTCCCGCAATGCCACCACGTGTTGCGTTGCTGTTTCGTTCAGCCTCGTGTGTTTCCGGTTGTCATTTAAAGACTCTCTATCGCACGTACATATTAACTCCATGCTTTTCATATCAAATACACGATCATAATAAGATTCCTCTTGCCATCAGAATGTTAATCGACTATTGATTTCTCGGCTCTGCGTTCAGTCTCATTTTTCACTGCTCTTTTTAAAATCGTTCCACTGAACACTATTTTATCGCGAAAATAAATTACCTTGTAACGAAGATTAATTTTTCAAAGTACATGAAAAAGCTATAAAAAGCTTTCAACAAATTTCACGTTATCATATTTAACAGAAAAGAAAAAAAATAGAAGAAGAAAAAGAGGAACAAATGGAAATGATTGTAACATGAATATTATTTTGTTGCATGAATCATAATTAAAAGAATTTGATTAATTTTCAATTCAATGGATTATAAAACTGAAAAATGAAAAGACTCTGTTGAGTTGTTTCCTTTTTTTTTTCAACGCGAAATCTGTACGGCTGACAAAATAAGTATTTTTCTACTTGGCGTTGCTCCCCGCTGCATTTCACTTGATACGAACGCAACTATCACTTTACAACAGCCGTGTAACATTTGAAATTTTATACTCAAGCCGTTGTTAAATAACGTAATTATTTAATCTTCTTATTTTACGTGATTTTTAGTTTCAACTTTTCTCTAAACTATTGTTGAATACTATTAAACAATTTTTTGTTTTCAATAAAATAATAATAGATAGTAATAGTTATAAATACGTTTTGCAACGCAACGAGTATAAATGTTGATCATGAAAATCTGTTATATAACACGAAGTTCATTGTGAAATAATGAAGCGAAATTATTCCTGCCAATAAGACACAATCGTTACTATTACTACTGAGGCTTAAGTTCTACTCCCATTTCTTCATGAAATATTTTATAAAGTACTCTCAATATTATTTTTTTTTTTTTATTTTAATTTACACAAAGTTCATGCTCTAATTGAAATTGCACGATATAAAGACAATTTCATTTTCTAATCATTAAAAAACGATAAGTACAAAAAATGTGCTTAGTAAGTAAAGTGTTTCATGTCTTGTGAAATAATAATAATCAATAAAATTAAAATAACTGTTTTTATATATTTTATATATTTATTATTTTTTACACTCGTCCAGAATAAAATACGTTGTATGTGATATTTTTTCATCATTTAAAAAAATAAAATATATCGGAAATCTGTGTAAATGTAAGTCAGTTATCGTAAAATTGATAACGCGGTCATAGGAAAAACGCCCAATGGGTGTTTTGACTTTCTGTTGCATTATTAAGAGGAACACTGCTTTAAAATTAATTGCACATTACACTTTTTTCATATTCCCCGTTGATTTCTGCACTTTACACGTCTCTTAATGTTTGTAAATTTTTTTTATAATTTATACTTAAAAGAATATCTATTTCTTAGACTTTATTTAAATGCATTAGATAATAATATCAACTGAAGATTGTAATATTTATGGATGATAAGCGCGCACACCGATACAGTCGTTTCTTTAATACGAAAAACCTTTAAATAAAATAATGGCGGTGATTTGAAGTTAATTTAAGTGTTTTATCATATAATCATTGTAAACATAAAATTGTATTGTATTTGTTTAGTCTTTAGTTATGTGTTTTATATCACTTTATTGATTTTATTAATTATTTACGTAATTTAATACTTGGTGAAAATAAGGAAGACAAGAAATCTCTTCAATATAATCATACCACTGACTTTTAAAACAATTCCAAGAAATTGTTTTATTATAAGAAAAAATTTTGCAATTCAAGATGAAATTAAAAACGAAATTGACAATTTGGAAAAAGATATTTCAACTTCATACGATGGCATACATGAGGGAATAATATTTTCGCATAAAACTATTTTATGAAATATTTATGCTGAACCGTTTTCTTACAGCAGTGACCCCATTTCAAACATTTTTTGCTGCAATAGTTCGTTAATTCTACATCATATGCCATAAATTATCGAACAATTTTTAAATCGACAAATTATTGCGTTTGTTGGCTTTTACATTTTTTGTATATATTAGACGTACGTTGAATACAAATAATTGTGAAGCAATGAAATCGCATTAATTAATACAATAGTTATTTGCATTGATCAATATAGCTAATAGCAATGTTTATTTAAATCACTTCGGATAATTAGATTTTTGGTGCGCACAAACAGATACACGTACATTAAATTGGAATTTAATTAAAGTAGAATTTCGATTTTTTTTTTAATGTGTTATTAAATAATTAAATTTTTAAGCAATTAAATTTGTTATAGAAAATTAAGACAACAAGATGATAAATTTACATTCCAAAAAATATTAATTAATTACCAATGCCATTTAATTTTTTTCTTTTTTTTTTATTTAGTATCGTGTTTTTACTTCATTTGACACATTAAATAATAATTCATATCATATTTTATACCTTTGATTTTTATCTCTTTTTTTATTATCAAAATATATGTGCCTAACAAAATCATAGCGAGTTCGCTGCTATCCATATGATTTCAATCATTCGTTATCTTGTAATCATATTCAAACTTGACGTTCGAACTGTCCTGTTGTATCTGAAACAATCAGTCCTTTACGAAATTACTTTTTCGTCACTTCAAGACAGTTTATTGATTTTCATAAAAAAAAAAAATTAATAATTAAATTTTTTGTTTTTTCGTACTGATAATCATCTTGTTACATCAAGGATTGTAGTTAAAACCTTTATGTAAACTAATATACATTAAGTCCAAGTATCAGTTTGCCGAGACTTATAATGTATTAATTAACAAGAATGCAACTACAATAGGTTCATTAAAATGAACAACTGTAGACATTACGACAAGTGAATACTTTATTGCAGAATGAAATTGCAATCATTCTTAAAGAAAATAATATAATTTAATTATATTTCAGTATCAAATTGTTTTCTATTTCGTA
>JABFQA010001444.1:0-13751 GCA_022817065.1 Probaryconus sp. ZL-2020 | reverse complement strand
CATAACATGTTTGCAAAACGTACTTCCGATTCTTTGTTAATTGAGTAGCGGAAAAGTACTTCGTTTATAACATAATTTTAAAAGTACAATGAAGAAGTATTTTTTTGAAACTTTTAACGATCGAATATACATTCGAAAGCAATGCATTCGACAGTTATAAATTTAGTCTCGAAAGCAGAAATATTTGTATATTTAATGTTATTACTATTCCATTGTGTCGCGGCGCCGGCGCAGCGTACGTAATACAAAATATATTTAATGAATCGAATCGATATCATAATCAATAAGGAACATCATTATAGGGAACAACGATTTCATTATACACAGATAAAGCGATCATTGCGATCAAAAGCGCACGGTTTTTGTCATTGAAAGAAGAAAATTCATTGTATTTAGTGCCAAGAGAATCTAATTCTCCTAGTTAAGGATGCTATATAACATCGACACTCCACGATCTGTGCAGTCTGCGTTGAGTTCGAACTTTTGTTACGTTGTTCGTAATGAACAAAAAAATTTAATAAATAAAATTAAAGGGCTGTAACCCAAAAGCGTTCAAATTAAAACAAAATAAACGAACGAACAAAATGATATTAAACGGAATTCAATTATGTTTTTGAAATTTTCATCGAATAATTGCAAAAAAAATCTGCAAGATCTGATTGATCTTCACTATAAAAATTGCAAAAACTATCTTCAGTAAAGAATTTGCGAAAATTAACTTTCAAGAATTTTATATCGAGAAAACAAATTGTTTCACTTAAAAGAGAAAAAAGGTTTTATTACCAAAATGTAGTTCAAAATAAAAGAAAATAATATTGAGAAATTTTCTTTTTTTTTTTCTCGATAATAAAATTCTTGGAAAGTCAGTAAACTTAATTTCAGGCCAAATTAAATACGAAATAATATTTCATTATTTGCTCTGGCGTATTTCGAGGGTTATTGAGCTTTTATTAAAAATTCGAGAGTGAGTTAAGCTCTCCTGCAATAAATGAAAGTATTATTACTATTCTGTGAAATTAAAAAAAAAAAAGAAATTTATTATAAAAATAAAGGCTTCGAAGATGACGCAATGAGCGCTTTTGGGAATCACCGAAATAAAGAACCAAAAAAAAAAAAAATGCTTGAAATTGGTTATAAGGAATTCAATCTCGTCGATTAATCTGTGTAATTAAAGAATAACTTATTATAAGTAATAGACATGTCATACTATACTCAAGCATCATAAAATTGTGATTTTCATAAATACTTGTTGGATAGAATAATTATAAAAGATACCTTCGAATAGAAAACGTAACCAGGTGCTAATCAAGCTGTAATAGACAGTCTATCCGAGCGGTTCAAATTTAACACGACGTTTATTACTGTAGTCATTTAATCGTCGTAACGTGCCATTCGAAATGGAATCTAGAATACGCGATTTCCAACTAACTGTTTCATTCTTTCGCGAAATACCTTTTGGCAGTTTACAAAGATCCTAAGACATTGTTCAACTCTAGTACAATAAAAGAAATTCTAAAGTATACTATACATTTATTGACAACTTTGCTTTAAAATTTCTTTAAATGTAGATTAGAGAAAAAAAAAAACCTATGTCGAGACCTTTTAATTTTGTTCAAGAATTCATTTATTTTAAAATTTAATTTTGATAAACGAATGATTTAAAATTTTTGAAGTCAGTTTTCTCAATACAATTTTTTGAAGAACATCATTCGCGTATTAAATTTCAGCTGACTCTCGGCTGAGTATTGCAGCTCTAAAGAAAGCCCCAAATATTAAGATCTAGTCAAGTAATATGCGTAAAAACAATGCATTTTTATATTTTTCATTGTGAACTGTGCCAATCTGTTATTTTGGTGATATTAATAAATGAAACGTACACGAAAAATATTTGTTCTGAAAATTTTATTAACGTTATTAGAATTGATATATATATATATATCAGAAAGGATTTTCGTTTTTTACACTTTTATTTTTCACTGTGAATTGTGAATTTATAATGTGGCGACCAGTGAATCGAGGAGCACCACGGTAATAATGGAATCTCACGTTTTTTCTCAGAAATCCACAATTCTTTCTATTTAAAAATTCCCTTTTTTCGATTACTTTTGCATTTTTGTTGAACGAAAAGCGACAATTCGCTCAGAATCAATTTAAAATTTAAAATTCTGATAGTTGTAGTAGCAAGCAGATTTTCCTAAGGCATATATATATATATCGTTGTAAGTATATTAGAGTCTTATAGAGCAGGAGAAACATAATTTTAATAAATTCGCGTGAAGTTCAAGATGGTGGTGTCATTCACCGATCGACTATTCGCCACAATAGAATTATTATGAATTTTTTAGTAATATAGCAGTTCATAATATAAAATAAAACTGTTATTGTTAATAATAGTTTGTTTAGTTATACAAAATAGAAATAAAATTTATAAATCTGTATTTTATTTAAAATAAATATAACGAAACAATGTATGAGAGATTAGTAGTTTTTATCAAATCTATTCCTCATTTCTCCTAAAATAACTTGACTTTTTTGCTGTTACATGTTTTATACTTAAAGCTAAATATTAAACGCCAATAGTGATATTCGAGTGTAAAAGGATTCTTAAACAAAAAATAAATAAAATAAATAAAATTAAATTAAGTTTCAGCGACTGTACATAATACTGTAAAATAAGAGACTGATGTTTGTAAAACCTGTAATTAAATTCATAATTGTGTTCACAATAACATGAACTAAGGATTATAAATAGAAAAAAAAAAAAAATGATTCAAATACCTTGCTGAAACTTTCAAAATTTAACGCATACAATTTGCCCGCAGTAATCTTAAAGCATTTGGCAGTTCTTACTTGAATAATTTTTACAATTTCTTTAGAATTTTGTGGAAAATCATGCCAAGGAGATTCATATCTGAAAACAGATTTAAAAATGCATTATATATCTACAATGGTAAAAGTGACTAAAACGAAATTAGATACACACAATTCTCTATTTATTGCGTCAGTATAATCTATGATATCTTGGCCTGGCAAACTGAGTAGATATAAATGTAACGTAGTAATAATTATAATAGACGTCACTCGAATTACATTATGTACGCTGTTAATATGCAGCAAGAGCTGTATAAAAGAGTACATTTATAGAAATTACATATCTTCTGTCACACGTGTAAAATGTAATGAACTCACAGAAACTGAATTTAATGTAATGTTAAGTAAAGAGGTAATCAATGCAACCAATGTAGTCAATTCGTATATATTTTGCAATGTTTTCAAGTATCTAAAATAAAGCATGTAATTTTAGTGAAATTACTTATTAGATGTCTGACTAATGATCGATTATCACTATTGGAAATAATGTTGGAAAATATAATGTTTTACGAAATTGAATGAATAAAGTCAACAATGTCTGACTAATTGTTGTGTTTTACTACTGCATACAGTACCTAACATTGATTCGTAATTAATAATTACGAATCATCATAATTACTAATTATGATCATAATTACTAATTATGATACCAGTAAATGTCATTTAATGTACACCGTTCAATTGAAATTACTCAATGTATTAAACATGTCGGACTAATTATCCTGTATTACTACTGAAATTAATACTAACATCAAATAATCCTGATGAAGATGAATGCACTTCACGAGCTCCTTTTGTATAATATGTTTATTAGGATCCATGTATTTAAGCTTATTCCCTAAAATCCTTAACATGCTGCAGGCATGCGATGCAAGTAACCAGTACATACCGCATACGGATGTACAAGCTGTAGCAATGAATAAACTAGCAACATAGAACAGGATTTGAATTTTTACAAATTCGTAAGTCGACTTAAATTTACGAGAAGTATGGACGTCATCGAACGCAAAATTTAATCGACGTGGTTCGTCAAGAGGCATTATTAAATCGATACCCTTCGTCAATAATGGCGATCCAATACAATAAATTGCCGATGTACCTGTGAGTGCTTTGTTTGGTTGCAAAAAAAAAAGTGTAAAAAAGTTTACAAAAAAAGTTTGTAAAAATCATTATAATTTTCATTTATATAAACTAAATAAGGGTACAGGATAGAGTAAAGCTCACCAGCTGCTCTATGAAATAATTTTTGCCACATCTTGGAATGATGTAAAATTATTTGCTTTTCCTGTGGTGTTTGGAATATTTCATGGTCTTCTTTTATTTTTTCGTGTAGTCTTAAAATCTAAAAAAAAAAAATAAATGGCATGACGACAACAGACTAATATCATTAAATTAATATCATTAATATCATTCAATTCGCGTCAACTCAAAATGATACAAACACTTTTCTTCTTTCCGACAAGTAGACAAGTCTGCAATTGAAGTAAAATTAACATAACAAAAACCGGAGTGATTAAAATCCACGTCGCAGCGCTTACGTTTCGTTGACTGTAAGTCGATTCAATCTGTAATCAGATTTTTCCCTTATTTTCAAAGAAATTGTAATCTTAAGACGAAATAAATATTTTATTACTAGAGTTTTCATTGCCACGATATTGTTCATGCCAAAAACAACCTCAGTTGTTATTTGTAACCAGAAATTTTCATACGGCCATATTGAAGCAATATATAAAACTCTTCTGTATACTTTGTAATAGTCCGTGTCAAACAAATTCATTACTAATCAATATATACAAATTTTTCGTGTGTAAATTTGTTTTCTTTAATATAAAATTATCAAAAGAATTTACGAAAGAAATATAAAAATATTATCAAACGAAATTTAGAGACCCGATGTTACTGTTTAGCAGATCACAGTTATATATATAACAGTTTATGATTTTTTTTTTTAATGCACTTTTTACCTGCTACAGATATTGATAAAACAATTACAATACATTAACCAAAACGAATAAAACTTGGCGTATTATTTATTCATTAATACGTAATTAGAGTATTACGGCGCCTTAATAACACCGGAGTAACGAACTGTTATTAATTTCACATACATAATGGAAAACGATGTAATGGCATAATAAACGTCTCACGATCCTTATGCAAACATATCATTATGCAATTTATATTTTTTTTTTTACTCTAAACGAAATTAATTGCCTTATTCCTATTTTATTAGTAAAAACCCTTTTTATCTAAAAATATCATATATTTTACGGTGTTCTATTCAGGTACATTAAACTGTTGTGATAGAATTTCAACGTTGTTTAAATTTGTTGTTTTATATTTTGTTTTTAGTTTGTTAACATTTCTTTTTGGGCACGTGCAGGTATAGGGTTCTGTATATGTTCTTAAAGAATTGATCATTTCTTCAATAGTTGTCTCGTAAGATTCGTCAATTTTAGTTATTATTCCAGGATGAAGTCTAGTTCTTCTTAAATAACGTATCTGTTGGCAAGTCAAATATTTTAATCAACTTTTTCGACTAAATTTCGTTTCTTTTTAAAGATACAATATGATAATCATTTTTCAAATATACTTATTAAGTGATAGTAACGTTAAAAATTAAAAGCAGTAATAATAATTTTGCACCTTCAGTAATATAAATAACACCCACGGTTTTGCTTCAATTTCCATCTGTCTTATTAGATTATTTTCTTCCTCTTCTCTTGCTCTAAAATTACGTCACATTGCATTGATCAAGTGAAGGCAATTAAAAGAAATGTAAATAGTTTAATTATCGAAATAAATCATTTAAAATTACTTTTGTGTTTGGATTATAGTCTCTTCGTGTTTTTTACGCACGTTATCCAGCCAATTTTTTTCTCCCATTCTTGATTTATACGCACGCCAAGCCGCTTGTATTTTTATTGCAGCTCGAATCCTTCTTTGTTCCATGTTCGCTATTATCAAATTTTTTCCTTTGTAACGACGCCAATAACACTGTATTACATTTGCTGATTTATGAAGTTTACGAAAATGATTTCTTGTCAGAATCCCCCGGATCCATGCCTATTAACGTTTAATGATGCACGAAAAAATTCTGTTAAATTGAGAATCGAACAAATAAACTTTTTGAAACATTTAAATGATGACAATTTTAGTTTCATTATAACAAAATCAAAATACAACTGACTTGTATTTTTCTAGCATGTATGAATTTAATTCTCTGTACAGATTCTTCCAAATCACATCGAATTTGAATATCTTTAATTAATTGTTTCTTATCAACTACATATTTTAAGACTGATGCCATAAGTTTGTATAAATCAAGGAAAAAGAATGGAATATAAAAACATCGATTGAAACACGTTTCATTTGTTTCTTAATTCCTTTTTGATTTACAAATTCAATTATTCGTGTTAAATTCAAATATACAATAAATTATATTACACGCGCAAATTAAGTACATATTATTTGCAAATTATTTGCTTATTTACGCTTTATAACAAAACCAAAAAGAAAAATTGTAAAACATTCAATTAAAAATTACAAGTTTGAAACTGTTGTCAAAAAGAAAGACAAGAAGCATCTTGAGCTACATTTTATTGATATTGATGATTGATATGGTGAGATTTTTCCTTCTTTATCTGGCAACGATCATTACTGCGGTACGTGAAGTTAGCAGCATATTTTTGCTGTGAATTGCTCTGTATATGAAGACTGCATTATCACCCCATTGGTTGAACGTGCAACCTCGTTCGTTGCCCGAAGAACGCGCAACTTTCTATCCTCAAACACAAGCGTTGCGCGTTTTCCAAGCAAAGAACGAGAGCTCACGTTCTTCTACTGGGGTGGAGGTACACGGATTTCTGGTTTCCAGCTTTACCAGCATTAAATGCAGTATTTTCATCAGAAATATTGGCGCGCAAAATAAGCTGCGAATTATTGCTAAACGTTTTGGTATTATTTCACGAAACCATACCATTGGCATCATGACATTATCTGTCCGCATTCTAAAACGATTCTTTCGTGTGCAAATAATGAAAAAAAAAAAAAAAACAGACAAATACTCTCATTGAGAAATTCAATTTCTACACATTCGATGCAGCGGATGAAACAACTTTTTTTTTCTAACATTCGCGACTTTTCCCAAACCAGAGTAATGAAAAAAAGTTGTGGCTTACTCCTGAAAATTGCACACGTGGCGATGACCTATGTGATAATTTCAAGAAATAGCCCCTATAAAAAGTTGGCAAAAAAACGACCCCGGTTACGAGTATCTCGATAGTCTATGCTGTTGATAAAGTAGATTCTCTTGTTTGAAGTCCAATGTTCTCTTGCGATGCAAATATCAAGATGATATCGGATGATACAAAATGGGATAGGATTTCGTATAGCGTTCACCATCTGACTTCACCAGAGTTACACGTTATACTCTATTACTTCGAAATAATCGCGATGAAATTTCATCCCAGCTCCAAACAATGCAGTTATTCGCGCGACTGAGGAATATTATCACTTGTGTAAGCGCATAATCCCTTATTCTTCGTGTTTACAAATATCATTTCATCACAACATAACCTTCTTCGACATTACCCCGTTCGTTCGTCATTTAGCAACTCTCAATGTCACCTTTGGTTTATAAATTCATTTCTTATGAGATACAATCGTTCCAATCTTTGACCACCTCACGATTTCTTCGTTAATTTACTTGCGTTAACCATTGCGAGGCATTTTCATCGGCTGACCTTTAATTTAATACAATAATCAATTATGTACTCCAACTTTATAAATAAACATTTTTTGCAAATTGATTTACACTAGTTCCTTTATTTACGATACTTTCAAATTTGATTTACTCTTCGCATAATATTTATTCGTCCTTTGATAATAAAAGGATCATTTTTATTTTAAATAATGTATAATTAAGGGACGAATAAAAAAAAAAAATTCCTAAGAGAGCACGTTTCTCGAATCAACGCTTCGATGGTTTTTCGAAGGCTGACTCAACATTGACTCGACTACTTGCTCTGTAGGGATGTAAAAAGTCTGACATTATTTATTCAATAATTTACTTAAAAACTCAGTTTCAATCCTTTTATTATTTTCAAACCTTGCGATTTTATAGACAGGGAATAAATATCCTCATAAAGCAATCGTTTTGAAAAAATGTTTTGAGGAGGTTTTCAGGCTTGTGTTGTTAGGATTCATTCATCAGCATGTTTTCTGAAAAAGTCATTTGGGTTATAATAACTCGTTCCAATTTTTCTAGAAGAATGATTTTCTTTGCAGATGAAATTGTATAATGGTGCGATGGTCAACGGTATTGTCAGGGACATTTTTAACCCTCTCGATGGTCCTTTGTCTTGGAAAATTGCTGCTGTTAGCTACTGGAAGCAGAAATAATGGCGGAATTACTGAAGCTGAACAGTGGCTTGTTGAAATCGGTCTGGAACAGTATCAGCCTCTTTTTAGGGAGCTGGGTAAGCTGCAACAATATCTTTAACGTCAAACTTTTTTGTTTTCCCCCTGAATTTCTAAATTAAATATCATCTTCATATGATCGATTGAGGTGTAATTATAATTTTTTTTTTTTCAATATTTGCAAAGATGCAAAAAAGAATAGATAATTCTCTGATTATCACCAAAATATTCGCGATTTTGATAATCGCGCATTACCAGTCTCATATTACAATTGGAGGGAGGAGGGGGAGGAACTTGATGTAGCCGTTCATTATTATTACTGGCACAATGCGGTCATTAGTAAGCATTTTGGAATGAAGATTCATCGTTTGGCAATTCTCCAATTTCTCTAGCTGTAAAACTGAATACCATCAAACTTACAGAAAGTTAACGGTTGCTTCCTGGACTTTTTAATTGCACTTCATTGATCGAAAGCACTTTTCATGCAATTCTTTTTCATTAAGAATTATGATGAATTGATGATCGCAAACAATGAATTATCCCGAAATTGAGGGCTTTTATATACATATATTACCCTAACCAGTTTTCGTTAAACATACCTAAAATATTTTCTTGTGATTTTCACGGCTCAAAACAAACGATACGCGTGGTTATTGCACTTTGGAATTTACCTCATTCAAATATGTATTTTTCTCGCGAAAGAATGGGTTTGAAAAATAAAAAAAAGAAAACACGAAATTAACGTTAACGAAAAAGAAACGTCAGAGCGGAGGAAAATACTATGTAAATTAATTCAATGGGGTTTTGATGAATTTTTTTATTGAATTTCACTGAAACGAATTTCTTCGGCGCCTTTTGCTGAAGTAAATTGAACCAAATTATTATGACGACGCTTGCGCATCACGACGTATTTAAAATTTATTTTCACTTATTGGCGAGTTGGTGGAGTTCTAGCTGCGGCAATGTTACTGCGCGTTGTTTGCACTTGGCATCGGGTGGGAGGCAATCGTATGTACTCGTATGTACAAGTATATTATTCCCTTACACGGATCCACGTACAAACGTAATATGTTTTGTTCTGTTCGCGTTACGTGTAGCAATGTAATTTGCATCTGCAACAGTATGCTTTCATTTTAATCTTTATTGCTGAAGTTTAATCAAATTCAATTTTTGGTTGGCTTTAATTCCTTTTTTTTTTTTCTTCGAAAACTAATTTCATTAAATTCATTAAATTCAGTAAATCGAAATTTCATTCAAATTTCATCGAAACGTTTTAAATCTAAAATGAATTTGAAATTAAAATGAGGATGTCTGACTATGCGTTGACTCGTACTACTGATTATATAGAAAATATGATCTACAGAAGGTTATTCAGTAAATCGAAATTTCATTAAAATTTCATCGAAACGTTTTAAATCTAAAATGAATTGAAATTAAAATGAGGATGTCTGACTGTGCGTTGACTCGTACTACTGATTATCTAGAAAATATGATCTACAGAAGGTTATTGACTGTTAAAGCGCCAGAATTTTTTTTGTTTCTTTTAAATGCTTGTCACGTATAACATAAACATATTTTGATTATGAAAAATGATAGGGTTAATGAACCCTAACGAAACGTCACAGGTAAAAGTTACTAAAAATCCCATAGATATTCGTTATTTTTGTAAGAAATTGTCGCATTGTATTGCACCATTTTAACAATAAAAACTTTAACGTTCAAATTGAAACATAACACCTGACAATTTCATCGTTTCGGAATTTAATTCAGTTTTTGAACAAGACTGTACAGCATGTGCCTTGAGTACAACTACGCTTGCGTAGAGGAGTTAAGGAGAGACAAGTGATTCTACAAAATAATATCTCTTTCCATTCGTTTTTCGTACATGCGTAAAGCCCTAACTGCGCATTCTATTATTACCATATTTTCGTGGAATTATATTTTCTTCCATTAATAATCTTATTAATTTTTCATTTGATTAGCTTAACATTTATTTGTAAGAGGAAACAGGCAAAAAATACAAGTCTGTTGTAACTTGAAAAGGATACAAAAATGGATCTCGATGCAAGGTAAATGTCCTGAGCATCAACACGTTGAAGTCTACGAATTGACACGATATTATACTCTCGTTTAATAAACTACTATATCCTTAAATAACTTTTCGTTATATTTTAATTTCTAAATGACTATTAGCAGAATCATCAAAAGCAATTTCAAATAATATAGGAATCCTTTTATTCCAAAGAAAATTCACCTTAACACATCGAAAGGAATGAATTGACGGAAGCACATATAAAAATCGTTAAGCATTAAAGAAAGTCAATTAAGCATGAAATGAAATTACCTAACGCTCAGGTGATTTTATTTAAAGGGTGACGTTTCTTACCCTAAAACGATAACTTTTAAAAGCGTACAAAATTCATCGCACACGACGAACTTACAATTTTTTACTCGTTTACTTATTTCCCCATTACCAACGATTTCTTTGGATCATACAAAAACTGTTATGACTGAAAATGTACCTAAAAATTGGCACTTTGTAAATTGACAACTAAATGATAAATCAGCAAGAACAATTCAAAGATTATGCCGAAACGACCAAACGAAATCCATTTCCTTTGTGGGATACCATTAAGGAGTTATGTTTACCTTGGGGACCACAGTACCCAATTGGTTGATCCTAATCTTGGCTCTCTTAAAGTTGTCCTTTCGATTTTCTTTTTCCTGGCCTCGAAAACGAGCACAAGAACATACAATATGTAGCCACGTATAGGCGGTTTAAGAGGGAGAGGGGTTAGTTTTGGTGGGGCGTAGTGGCGCTTGTGGATGATGAGGTCAGAGTTACGGAGGGGCAAGGGTTGCTCTGGCCGTGTAATCGTATTCTATGCAGTTGACTACTGAGTCTCCTTGCGGGTGGTATTGCTTTCGTGCAAAAATTTTTTTCCCCCTTTGTTTGCGGTTCGATGTCCGAGATTCGTATGTAACGAATTGAGATAGTAAAAAAAAAAAAAAGAAAAAATAATAAAAAAAGAAGGCACGCGAATTCGCGCATTATGCCATTTCCCGAGCGAGAGCTTTCGCAGCAAGTTCGATCCGATTTCGAGGCTGCATATTTTCGGAGATCGGTCATCTGACCCTAACGGGTTCGCCGATTTTCTTCGAGAGGGGTTCACCGCCTTCTGCCTTTCCTTTAAACCGAGGCGTTTATCCTCGCCATGGAAACTAAAATTAAAATCCAAATATTAATAACGGGAGGTACCTTTTAGCTAAAGGGTTTTGGGGATTCATTGTTGTTGTCGAATTTGGTGCACGCGTTATTTCAATGTTCCGCAATCGGTAAGCAAAACGAACACGACACCGTGATCGCAATGCAATTTAAAAAGAAACAAAAAATCATACGAAATAATTGTCTTGTTTTGTCAATCATTTATTAAAAATATCCGTTTTTCTAAATGTAAATGGTCTTATTTAAAAAAGAAGAAGTTTAGATTGATTATAAAAGATTTAGTAACAACAGTAGTAATTAAAGGAAAGACTTTCCTTTGATATTGAAATTTTTGAATTTGCTCATTTTTAAATCATTTGGAAAACCGTGAATTTCGGTCGAAGAAAATATTTGCCAGATATTAAAATAAACGAGAGCTTTTTATAATTAAATTAGATGGCCATTTCAGATTTCCTTAACACATAAAACAGATGAATTAATAATAATTTGTTGATATTATTGTATAAACATTAAAGTATGTGTGATGTTGTATTTTGATTGCAATTATGAATTGATGAAATAGTGCTGAATTAATTCGAATCGATAAAGTGGAAATGCTAATGTGGATATATTAGAGCAGAAATTATGACAAACAATTTCATTAGTCTTTTCAGCGCTTTTATTGGAAATACACAAAATGATCGTACATTTGTTTACGTGAAATTTATTTCAATATTTCAATTATTTAAATTTCATCATGAAATATATTCATAAAATAAAGGCTAATTACACTTTGCAATACATCTTTAAATCTTGTTATCGAATCATCTAAAAATTAACGCTTCAATAAATTTTATATAAAAATGTTCTCTTCAATTCGCGTGTAAACGCGTTGAAAATAAATATTTATATGAACAAAAAAAAAAAATGATTAAATAGTTATTCGAAAAATAATAACAGTTCAACGAGTCGTGTATTAAATTCTGTGAGATACGTGACAGAAGAGGTAAAATTATAGGTTGCTATATAGAAAATAGGTTGTGATAGGTCATAGTTAATTATGTCAGAAATTAGATATTGAATTAAACTTTAATTATGATAAATTAATGTTGTGAGATAATTACGCGTTGGAATATTTATGTCAGCAAAAAACTTTACCTAACTCCTTCCAATTATTTGCGTTAAAATTTAATCGTTGTTTGCGATGAAAAACAACACTATTTAATTAAACTTTTAAGCAATTGCAGTGCATTAAATTTGTATGCAAACAAAAACAAGTACATTTGATGTAATTAAAGTTCACCATTTGTTCAACATTTATTATACTAAAGGAGCGAAGTCAATTATTTTCTTTTTTAATCGCTATATTTTGGTGAGAAGTGAAGTAATTAAAATTTTACTTTTCATAAAATTATGTTTAACGCAAATAATCGTTAAGTCAGTTAGTAAACATTAACATTGGACAGACGAAAGAGAGATTCCTCTGTTTGAATAACGATTTTGAAGAGTGCATCGATCTCGATTAACATTGGAATTCGAAGTAATGATAGCGTGTCTGTTTCTCCGATAAATTGTGATTTTGTTTATTTAATTCATATCGTCGAATTAATATTATTTCATTCGATATTTTAATGGTGCATCCGTTATTGAGTCAATATCTTATTACTCAGGAACTAAATTGATTGCCGTGCAAGATGTACGATTGAATTATTAACGATAAAATGACTTTTTAAAGAGTACGTTAATTACGATAGTAATATCATTTAAAATTATGTCCTTTCATTATGATTTCGATTACGATTATCCTTCTAATCTCGAGGGATCGCGATGGTAAACATTTCAATCGCAATTTTGATCCCAGTAATAATGAAAAACACAATTTACACTATGACCACGTTTATAAATAGGATTATGAACACTAATGTACATATCATTATAAGCACTATCACATTACATTAAAATTAGTGTAAAATTTATGGAGGTTTTACCTCTTTGATAATAATTAAAATTCGATATCAACTGATTCCGAAATTTAAAAAATGTTAAAAATTATGACTCAATTTTAAGAATATTTGAAAGGCATCAATTGCAAAAGATAGTAAATTACTTTTTCATGATAAATATTAAAAATAATCAACTTGAGAAGAATCAAGAGATTTTCGTTCACGAGATATATGTAACGTCTTTTATGATGAGATCAGAAAGACAGATCAATTTTATCTACTTGACCATAATGCAGCTGAATTTAAATATA
>JABFQA010001443.1:0-13754 GCA_022817065.1 Probaryconus sp. ZL-2020 | reverse complement strand
AACTTTTTTCTACGTGTACGATGCTTTGTGAAGATTCTTTATCAAAAGATTCTTCATATACATTACAATAAATTAAATAATTTGCAATGTATTACATAACAAATGTTATAGAAATCATGATCTCAAGGTTTTAGATGTATATGAAATAATAAAAAAGATTATTGAAATATAATTTATTTATTCCCTGATATATTAACGATCACAGTTAATTAATTTTGTATAGTACAACGAAGTAACTCTTACATTAACTTAAATAATATTCAGTCTTCATTATTCGCGTTGTACATTTACATAGACAATAAATTAACTGTCATATATTTAACAAATTTCATTCTTTTATAATTAATTTAACAAGGAACTTTAATATTGTTCATATATTAAGGTATCTAGTTTATATATAGCATGTCTAGCAATTTAAATAGAATATGTTTCTACATTATAAACAACTAAAAGTTTACTATTACAATTTCATTATAAATGAAAAAATAATGTAGAAATTTTATAAAACAGTGAGTCATTATAAAAATATTAATATGTTAACGAGCAATAGTTTTAAATGAAAATTAATTCTTGGAAAGTAATTCCTTTAGTTCTCTTAAAGCCTCCAATTTCTCTTTATGTCGTCGTTCTTTTGATTCCTCCTTTTGACGATGTAAATCTTCCAATAACGAAGATACACTTTTAGACCGCTTGTTCTTGTCCTTAGTATTTTGACATTCTTCGGCCTGTCGCTTTCTTTCATTATCATCAGTTTTTGTTATCAGCTGTCCAATTCCGCACTGAACTTCAGGATCAATAGTATCATCTTCTCTTTTTAGTATTTCAAATTCTGATTCATACTCAAAGGAACGTTTATTATTCCCTGATGTTCGGTTATAAGCTATAATCTCATTTCTTTTCTTTTTTAATTTTTTATATTTTGATTCACACTGGGAAGCCGAACGATAGATCTCAAATTTCATTAATTGTCCACTTATGTTCTCCCACATAATTTTTTTATTTTTGAATCTCTGGAATGGACCGAACGAATTTTGATTGTCAATAAGACAATTCAACATCCGTTTCGTGTCACGTTCTGACCAATTTCCTAAAACCCCAGATCCTTCAGGAACGAAAGTCATCGACCGTTTTCCCACACTCTCAACAGTATCTGTATTTTCTGGAAATAATAATTGCGTTTATTAATTATGTAATTTAGTAATTATTTCATAAATCTGCAAATTATTAACTTACCATCAATGTTCAACTGTTTCGTATGTTGATCCATTGTCTTGTTATTAGAAAGTCCCATGATTTGTACAAATTTGTAATCCAGAGTACCTACAATATACAATTTAAATATATGATAACAATACAATAAAAAGAAGTGAATGAAATTTAACATCATTTTTAGATATCAAGATCATTTTATTATATATAATTGTTAAATTTACCATCGTCTTTTGTATAACTGCAAAAAATGCCTGCCTCAGTTTTTATGACATTTCTTGTTGCATCTTTAACAGGTTGACAATTAAGTTTAACAGTATATTTTACAGTAATTGCAAATATTAATTATTATTTTAAAAAACGATTCATTCAAATAGCATGTTCAGTGCAAAGAGTCGATTGAACCTATCGAGTTATTTCACTGAACTCGTGTTCAAATGTTTCAGATTAGGTTCAATCTACTCATCGGATTAAACTCGTGTTCAGTCGAATAACTTGATTATTTTGTTAATATCCATGGCAACTGTCACGACTTTTACGAAAATGAATAAAATAATCGAGTTATTCGACTGAACACGAGTTTAATCCGATGAGTAGATTGAACCTACTCTGAAACATTTGAACACGAGTTCAGTGAAATAACTCAATAGGTTCAATCGACTCTTTGTACTGAACATGCTAAAAATTACAGAAACAGTATAGGTTATATTTCTGATCTATTTATATCAATTTTAATTATCTTAAATTTATATCAATTTTAATTATCAATTTTAATTATCATGCGATTAATCATTATTTATTAGTAAATTAAATATTACATACTAATTCGATCCAACTTATTTTTAAAAAACGTCGGACCAATTAATAATAGAGTCATTAAATTAATAATATCACTCATTTGAAAAACGACAGCGAAACAGTAAAAGAATCTTACTTTTCAAAGACAGGCAGCCATGACAGTTTCAATCCAAAAATCGAGTAATTCTGTTGAACACGAGTTCAATTCGATTATTGGGTAGACCCAACCTATCCTCAAATCAGCGAACTCGAGTTCAGCAGAATAACTCGATAGGTTCAACCTACTCTGTGCACTGAACACGCTAAAAGCATCGTCGTCGATTATAGTTCGGTTTAAATTTTCATCATTTGTCTAAACAGTTCATTAAACAAGTTTTCTTGTAGGTAAGTTGTTCAAATTTATAATTTACAAATTTAATATTAAAGTTATTGTATGATTGTATAAATACACTGTACTCACAGTGTATTTATACAATACACTGTATGACTGGACTTGATTGTAATCACAAAGTATAATTTTTTTTCTATTAAATATTGTATTGAAAACATAACCTTTCATTATCATAATCAACCGATTCCATGTCTAAAATAAAAAATCTTTTTTCAAGAACCTTTATTTTTAAAATAATTTTATTTCTTGTCATGAACCCTACTCAATTATATCAGCAATTCTCAAGAATACTGAGATTTGTTTATGTAAATGGTATCTTTTCCATATCTGTTGTGACTCAGATTAATTATTGTTAATAATGTCTTTATTTTGTTTGCTATCCCCTTCAGGAGAAGCAATTTTTATTGAACTAAGTTCAATTAATTATTTAAAATAATCATTGATTTATAATCATAATTGGTTCCCAAACTTTCGTGCCGGAGGTATACCATTGCTGGGTAATCCTCGATTTTAAAATTGGTTCCTAAACTCTCATCTCTTAAATACACCATTGCTGAGTGAACCTTTGCAATTTAGAATTTTTAGCTTAAACGTTCAATTTTCCTCGCTTGATGCATTACATTGGTCCCACCGTATAGTGTTTGTATGGACCTCACTTTCATTTTCATTTTCCTTAAACCTGATTGTGTTTTCTTAATTTTGCTAAAAACACAATCAGATAATTTTTGCTCGGACTGTAGCTGTCGCATTTCGGTGCAACCGCTACAGGCCGATAACATATTTATTTTTACCCTTCGCGATTTCTTGGAAACAATTCCTTTTTTTTTAATTATTTCATTTTTAATTAATGCAGTTATTTATCTGCGGATGGAAGATATTTTGTATCCCGGAATTATAAAAAACGCTTCCTGTGTTTTTTGTAAACTGCGAAACTCTTTGTACTAGGAATTGTCGTCCACGAAATCGGGAAGTTCAACTCCCTTAAAAGCAGTGCATCGACGCATTTTGCTTCAGATTCAAAAGATTCACATTAACATCCAGATTCACTTTAATATTCAGATTGATTTTTACGAGAGATTCATTTTCACTCTTTCTAAGTTTCTTTAACTGAGATTCCTTTTCTGTACGAAGTTATTGAAACTTCTGTACTTTAATAATTCCGATATTTCGAATTATTTTAACTACTATTTCTTCCCCGCGCCTAGTTCGTTACATTTTTCGGCTAGTGCGCGCTGATTTTATTAACGAGATTAAAGTGCGTGATTTTTATTACAATTTTTATTCTCCTGACAAGTTTTGTAAACCTCTGTCTGAATTATTATTATTACCATTTACCCAGGTATATGCGGAACCCTGGTAAGACATTAACTAAACACGATCTATTGTAACAGTTGTTGAAAATATAGTTCGCGTAAAACTAATTTCCAGCCCGGTATTTTTATTGTGTTGCGCCCAAATTCCAGAACGAGATTTGCTGCAGCTGCAACCTCAATTGTGGTCGGTGATCGGGCCCTGTGATGATGCAGTTTTGGCACCTGAGTTCTAACTCAGTCCATTTGAAATTCCACGACTCGCAGATCATCACATAGTAAATCATAATTTTTTACTATCTGTTATAATCCTTCATGGCCATAAAGGATTATAACAGATAATTTCTTTTCGGCACCTGAAAATCATAAAAATATGAAATTGTCGCCATAGCGACAATTTCGTTGCAACAAAGAGGGAAGACAAGCGGAACAGAGAAGCGTGACTCGCTTCGTTTGGAGCCGGAGCTCGGCGCGAGCTCTGCCGATCGTGCGCGCTGCTATCCCTCATCGTTCTGTCGAGAGGTGGGGTGAGCAGCGTGCAAGGGGATTTGCAGCCACGTCCCGTTTCTGGCACCACTGAGTCCTTTTGCAGAGTCGCTTCCTCTCCGCCTTGTTATCGGTTGTTACACTGTGGCGGGTCCTGAGGCCACAGGGACAAGAATATTTTGTTAATTCAATAACAGGGCCCGAATCACTTTATAAACAATAAAGGGCGAATGGATAATGGCGGGTAATATTGGGGCAAAGCGGGACAAGCAAAACAATATAAAATAAATAAGCGGGGACTTACTTTACTCAGCAGGCAGCAGGCAGAAGCGGTGCAGGTGCAGGTGCAGGTGCCAAAGGCAGGTTTGCAGGCAAGCGTGCTGGAAAGGGTTGAAGGGCGACAGCAGCGGGGGCGGCGCACAGTGCACTCGCGAGTGGAGGGAATAACAGGGAGCACAAGAAAAAGCAACAAAAAGCATAAAAAAGAAGCGGGCACAGGAAGAGAGCAAAAACGCGTGGCGTTTTGGCGCGGGAGAACAAGCGAGTGACGTGCGCGGGAAAGGGACAGGCGGAGGTGGGAGATCGCGAGGGACTCCGCCCGCTTTGTGTCAAGTTGGCACTTGACACGCCATCTGTAGGGATCGCGAGGGGAAAGGGCTCGCACACTTGATCGATTGGCGATCGATCAAGCGCCATACCGTACCCACACGCGGTCACACGGTGCGTCTTCCCTATTTTAGACACTAATTATTAAATAAATAAACAATTTAGTTTTTTTTTTAAATAGCTATTTTGGTTGTCAGTCCCCTTAATATAACTGGTAATTTTTCAGGTAATTCAATTGTAGAAAAAGGTTTGGAGTGGAAATGTCCACAATGTCAAGAACTATATTCTAAAAAAAAACTATAAATAAAAGAGATAAAGAATCTCTTAAATTAAACAAGTGCATTTCTTGTGAAAAAAAGCACGAGAAGGGAGTATATATTGTTCTCAGTCATGCATATTAGTTTGGTCTAGAAAATTAACTGTAAAAGAAACCACTGTTGCAATTCAAAATAATAATGCTTTACAAATTAAAAAAATCTAAATCTTTTTGACGGGGAACAGAAAACAAGTAATTCTATATAAATTATTTTTGTACACCCACGAGCGATGAATCTTTCCCAATTTTATTTCTTGAATTTCCAATTTATTTTGATGGAACTGAAATTTTTTAACAGCGGTACATTTTAAAATCGACCCACAATAAAATGATAATAAAAACTTGCTACCTGACCAAATGATTCGAAAATTTTGTCCTTTCTTTTAAACTAAATGAAAAAGCAGTGATGCATATGTAGTCAGTGTTATTTCCAAAATACTATCCGTTTTTTATTGCACTTATGCAAATATTAGGAAAAATATTTGTAAACAAAAAAAATTAAAAAAATTAATAATAGGGTAAAAGCACCAATGAATGACCAGTGCACCCGTCCTTGGTCGCTTCTTTTTTAGTGACATTGTTACGCACTAAATTCCTTACTCAATCTTCTCTTTCTACTAAGCGCTCAGCCCATAACCCTACTGAAGCGTACCTGAAAGGGGAAAAGGTAGGCAACGTTAATTTTTTTATACATATATCTTAAGCTAATAATAATTATTAGGGACTCGATTGTGCAATTAAATTAATTGCTCAATCAAGCCCCGTCAACTCACCACGGCACGCGGACAGGTTAGAATGCCTGTCAAAACAGCATCGAGCGAGAGGAAATCTGGTGAGTGAGACGAGGGATATGCTGAACGCCCGGATAGGGTGGCAGCATCTGTCCCTCCTCTCGCTCACCTACCGCACGGAAGTCCTAAAGTGGCTATCTCACTCCAATACGTGGTGGAGGGTGACGGCGCTACTTTCCTACCGGAAAGTGACGTCGTCCACTCTCCCCACTCCGGGACTCCCCACCTAGTTTCGGCTCGACTGGAGCCAATATAAAGCCCCACTCGAGCCGAAAAACGTCAGTTGTCTTCTGCACAAGAAGGCAATAGTTCCTGCGCAAGGAGCCTTACATCTGTTAAGCGGTAAGCCTAGCTGGAAAGCTAATCCCCTTGAGTTCAATACGCGGAAGCCCTACGCAAAATTTTTTTTCTTTTCTTTCCTTGTTTGAATCACCCACGTAGCGCTGTCCAAGCACTACGTGTAGTTAAAGTTCTTTGCTTATTCCTTTTTTTTTTCTCTTTCTTTTTCCCTTTTAATTCATAACCTAAAAACGTCAAATCTGTTTGGTCAAATCCTAATCATTAAATTTCTTTTCATATTTTTTTTTTTTTTTTAGAAAAACAAAAAGGAGCCAATTTTTTTTAATTTTTCATTTTCGTCGGCGCGGGAAGGGAAAGCCTAACGTGAGTAAAGTCTTGAGTCACAGCCTTTTTTCTTTTTTTTCTCAAGTCCTAATTTTTAGGAAAGAACCCCGCCCACCTAAAAAAAATCCTATATATACATTTTTTCTTTTTCCTTTATTCCCATTTTCATCCTCCTAATTTTCTTGATTAGCCAACAGGTGGCGCTGACGCGAAATTCCGCGATTGGGAAAAGGGATTTTATTAGGCGGGAAAAATTTGAAATTTGAAGTTTTCTTGAATTAGATTCGTTATTTCTTTTCGTTTACTTTTGCGGGAGAATTTAAATTCAAAAAAGTACAGTCTCGGATTTCGTTTGATGTTAAAGTTATCAACGTTCTAAAATTTTGATTTGATACATTGATAGTTAATTATTTTTCTTTTTAGCCAAAGTTATCTGAGTGGGATGGGACTCAGTTTTTTGTTTTTGTGACTCGGGCTGAGTCTGGAATCTTACATGGATTGATGATTCATCTTTTTGAGTTGTCAGCCTGTTTAAGTGACCAACCAGTGAAATAGATTCTTCTAGTAGTAGAAGAAGTGTGTAGTGCTTAGCACTTAAAAGTCAATTATCATAAAAACAAAAATTTTTTTTCTCTCTTTTTCTTTCCTCTTGAGAATAGATAATTCTCTTTTTAATTAAATTTTTCGAGATTCACGAACGTATCAATTATACTTTATTTACACGTGAATCATTGTTCCTTTTTTTAGTTACATCAGATTTTCGAACGTTTCAAAGTGCTTATAATAATTTTGGATCTTATTGTACAAATCATATTGTGGTGTTATTTCTTATAATGAGGTTCAGGACGACTATTGCTCTTTTTATATGCTTAACCACCAAAATCGACAATTATTTGACGACTCGCTTCAATTTCTAAAATATTGTCATATTCGGCGTAAATTATGCAATTTATGGTTTCGGTGAGAGCTTTAGCGAATCGTACTTCTATTCTCACACTACCATGTTTAACGAGATTCCAATGCGAATCACTATTTGCAGATAAATCGGGTGTCAAATCAAACGCAAACAAGCAATAACCTTTGGCATAGTCTGCGCGGGTTATACAGTTTCCTTCGTTTGTAAAATGTATGCCTGTTCCTGAGAACAAGGTGTGATGAGCGTCAATGTATTAAGCACCTTCAAATTTGGCTGTAGAGCACTGGAGGGTACCCGGACTCCGTCCATGTATAGTGTTAGATAATTAATAATGTAATTTTAAAGTTGAATGGATTTAATCTGACGTCGCCGTTAAACGCTCTGTTATCTACAAAACCTATAATAATTATTTTAGGAATTTGTCCTAAAATGACATTATCCAGCGTTTCGTCGTTTAAACGTGATGGTATGCAACAGATTTGACTTCAACGCGCGTTAGAGGATATTTTGCGGTTGTTTGCAATAACGCCTTTGCGTGTGATTATAAAACAGTCGGACTTATTTTTGAACGTCTCACGATTAACGTCGCCTCGACAATTTGAAATTCGGTTGTATACTGGGTGTCGATTAGACAAAACGTGTCACGCGATCGAATCAGTCGTACGCGCATTTCCACACCATTGATTAAATATTTTTCGTGATTAAAAACGTCACAATGTAGATGGTCCAATAAATCAACAGTTTTTCCATCTTCAAAAAACTCTCGTCTTTTAGCTAGCCCCAAGTTTCCCGCAATTAACGAATCCAGCTGGCCCGCGGTATCGGCAAGCCACAACACGCTCGACAGGTGAGATTCTTTTGCAGAACTACCGTAATTTAACAATGTTTCTATATACGAGCGGTACGCGTATGCGTTATTCGGCGGTAATACCATTTTCTGGTTAAGGTAAACGTCGACTTGGTTGAATAATGAAAGCAGCAGATTGTTCACGGGGCCGGCTCCAGCGTCGATATCAGTATCTGGTTTTTTCTTTACCATTTTCACTATAATACTCAGCATTGTATGGCATAAATCTAAAAATTCCTCTTCTTGACCAGGTACGACAAACTCGATAGGAGCGTCATCGGTTAGCGATGATACTGGTTTATAGTGAACTCATGAAGATTTCTCAATTGTAGTTTGAGTTGGTTGTAATGCAAACAAGTCCAGTTCTGATTTCATGCATTCGCACGAGTGTGTATGGAGAAACGCCATTTTAATGAAAGAAAATATCTTCTATGCTTCTCTTTTTTAACTTTCTTGTTTCAGCCGTTTTTTTAACCGTCTTTTTACTAATCTTCTTTGGCTTCTTTTTCTTGATGACAATTGCGCGACGGAGTTTTGATCGTGAGTGTTTTGCTTTCGTTATTCGTTCTCCTTTATGTCCGGAACCTTCCATCATTTGATCAATTTTTTCTTTCAATTTTCTTTTTAACGTATTGCCGGATTCTCCAAGATTTGCTTTAACAAGCTCTTTTAAATTTTCGTTATTGGCTGAGTATTCCCTCACAATGTCGCTACATACTTTAAATGCCTCCTTGCCGACCACTCGGGCGCTTCATTTTATAATTGGTAAAACAGTCCTAAATAGGCCTCCAATGAAACTACCGATTCCCTTGCCGCTCTGATTAAGGTACTGACGAAAATTTTAATCCGCCCGTAACCTGTTTGACTTTCGTAATATTCGCTCGCCATTAATCGATCCTTTTAAAATGCAGCGTGACAGTCAGCGTTCCGTGATGGAATGTTAAACGTTCAGTCAATTCGTTTCTTATATCGATCTCGATAGTATCGGAATTCGATTTTATTAAAGGAATATATTTTGGAGAAGAAGAACAACAATCTCACACATCCGTAAGTATATTTGTCTAAATCTACAGGTACCACTCTTAACAGTGGCGCTTGTACGTCACCGGTAATTTGACTCTTGCAGATGTCGGTGTATATGAATAAAATACTCGGTGAAGAATTTAATAGCGCTGCTGGGTATTGCGATCGCAATTCTTTTAGATCCTCGGTCATTAAACCGTAATGTTTAAACTTTTCATCGAAACCCATAATTTTACATATACTGGCCGAGAGTGGGAACATATGCTGCACGTCTATATATTCTTCCTTACAAGTTTTGGACACGAAAGTGTCCAAATCCACCTTTAAACGTGGCCACCTTTAAACAGAGCAAACATTAAATGCCCTGTAAAGGAGGCAGCGTTGTTAACCTCTTCGAAAAACGTTTCAACATCTAGATAGATGCCTGATTTGATCGAAACTCGTTTTATTAATAACGTGTTATACGAGTCTCCTACGCGCTCGAGATCCCACCTTTGCACATAATTCTTTGACCCATCTTCTGAAATGTGCGAAAATGACTGGGGAAACTGTATTTCGCAAAGACCTACAACCCATTCGCCTGACAATCGAATCTCTTGCGGTAAACGTGTAATAAAATTCGTGGTTTTATTGTTTGGAAAGTATTGCATGCTACTATTACTCGGTAAAGTCATGTAGAAATCAGACTTCATTTTTCGACTTTTGAAGCCAATATCCAGGTATTGTAATTTTCTGGTAAATTTTTCCAACTGACTAGTAAACGTTTATTACGACCGCGCCCTTTGGTGTTTAAAATTTTATCGATTTTCAACGGGCCTTTTGTTATATTTTTGTTTCTACCAATTTTACTTAATTCTTCTTCGTAAAAGAAACCATCCACCTCTTCACCGCCGAGATCTGATACCACGTATAGTATCGGATATCTGCTATCCAGTATGCGCACGACTTTAAAAATTTCCTCGCTCCACCCGCTCTCGTACCCTTTCCGAAAGACTACTTTTCCGCTACTGATACGTACAAGGTCGTTGATAGCGTATTTAACTTTTCGCCTTGGAATGTCATTTATTTTCTTTAATAAAACCTCCCGTACTTTAGACGCGTTGTCAAGTGTGACATTACCCGGTGTCATTTTTATCGTCGAGTGATATGAATTATTATAAGACGAAACTAGAGATTGTAAAATATCAATGTATCTTTTAGATCGCGAGTAAGTAAAGTAACGCCACATGCGCTCTTTCAGTGTGCGATTAAACCGCTCAACTACAGCTGCTTTAACATCTGGACTACGAACAAGTCGAAACATAATTTTTTTCGTTCGTAATAAATTTTGAAACAGTTCATTGACAAACTCTTTACCCTTATCCGATTGCACGCACACGGGACAACGCGGTCTACTTCGAGCGAGAATATTTTTAAATGCTGTTATTACAGACTTTGCTGTTTTATTTTTCAAAGGTTCGACCCACGCGTGTTTACTAAACACATCTATGATGGCTAGTAAATAAGTAAAATTGTCATTGTACGATTTAAGCGCCTTCAAATCAATTAAATCACACTCCCATACGTCATCGATATTCGATACAGAATATGGTCGACGTAAAAAACGTTTTCTAATCTGGCGATGTTTGTTGTACGCTTCTTGTTCTTCGAGCCATGCTTCCACTTTTTTCTTTGAAACTTTATTTTTGACGGCTAATGTTAATTTAGTTTTCCCTGAAAACCCTGCAGGGTGTGTTGAATCGTAATATAATTTCTTCAACATCCTTTCTTCTAGTCCAAATTTAATGATTTCCAGGGAGATTTTTTCTTTGTCTTTTTTCTATCTGTATCGCTGGTCCCACTGAGGTAGGTCTCGCTACTTGAATCGCTGTTGTTGGCGCTCGCAGATAATGGAGAGACATCCGAGTTATCGCTACGTTTTGAGCATGACGGCACTGACAGCAAAGACAGTTTTTGACCGCCTCTTGGCGAACCCAAAGACCAAATATCGTTATTCCCAATGTATTCGCGCGGTACGTTGATCTCTCTAAGTATACGCGCAAATTGCACTCGACCTGCCGGATTTGATGTTTTTCTCGATCTCATTGCTTCATTAATCAGATCGATAATGTTTGAATTTGCGATGGCGACACCTTTTATCGATACGACGCCTCTATCGTCCCAAGAAATGCACTCATTTGGCGCTTGTTTTAATGCTTTCAGCAGTAATTTTGCTTTTGTGCGATATTTCGACGGTACGGTCTCTATTATTACCAATTCAGACGCTGCGGGAAAATCGTTTGGAGTCGAAGGCCCCGCCTCCAGAATTTGAGATGTCGTTGGTTCGGTTTTTAATTGTCCGCGCGTGTTTTCAGTTAAGCGTAAGAAACGTTGTAAAACCTGCTGGTAAAGCTTCCATTTTTCAGCGTCATCGGTAAACGTTGGAGAATTTAAAATCTCGCTCATTTCTGAATCGAGTCTGCTCATCTCGTTACCTGGTGTTTGTACAGATTTAAATTCGTTTCTTTGCATATCTTGCATTTTTTCAACCGTCTCCCGCGGTACAAGTATCATCTTCTTGGCGTGTTCCATCTTATCGCCCTCCCTTTATAACACTGGCTAATAACTGTCCAATGATCGGTATCAATATAGGTAGAAATCCACCTTTCTGCACTATAATTTTTCGTTTGCAGGCCCACGTGCCTTTTTTACACGTCAATTTTCTTAGAACAGCAGCGTGTTTACGTAATTTCTTCTTTTGTGAATCTTTGACGGGTATGTTTCCTTTCAGCGTATTCAGCGCGCATTCGCAAATGCACTTGATAAGCCCTGCGTCGGCCTTGCGAAGAATGGTATCGCGTTGCTCCTTACTCAGATGACACAACGCTTGCAATATCGCGGCGTGTTTAACGCTTATAGGACCGCGCTTACCCATTATATTCGTAAAACTGGCACCATTTCCGATTCACCCGTTCCTTTTATCTCTTTTCGGGGAATGTAAACATATTGATATTGATCAATCGGTAATACACAGGTGCGAAATCTACAGTTTTCCGGTGTAGTTTGTTTTAAATCCAAAAGTAGATAACCGTGAGGTCTCGATGTCGCATCAAAATAAATTTCCTGCAAAAATTTTGGGTTATCTGGGCATACTTGACGCGCCAAATGTTGCACCTGAGCCCTGTCCCTTGGATTTTTAAATAACACTATGTAATTAGTGTTCAATGAAATATCTCGTTGTCCGCTACCTTGATGAAAAAGATTTTGAGTTATGTAAATCACACTTAAATTTTTGTGATGACTTCCTTTGGTAAACAAATCCATCACGACGTTGTTCGATGATTCACGCATTAGGTCGTCTATTATTATTAGCTTTTTTCTTTCATTGTCATTTGAATAGTCAGCATTTTGTGGCAAGCCTTCTTTGAATTCTATATTTTTTCCCAAGTTGAGATAACCCGACTGCCATTCGGAATAATAAAATAATATTCGGTCGAAACTTGTGTCGCATAAATATGCGGTATATTTTAAAAAATTTTGTACGAAATACGTTTTGCCACACCCTGTTGGCCCGCAGATCATACACGTGAAAGGATGTTGAAATGTGAGACTCATTTTAATACGTGCTATCCAGTTGTTACTTTATTGTTTTGGATTATGTTCTGACATCTTCTGATTGTACAAGGTGCAACCGCCTTCTCTTAGCTCTTTTTCCACATAACCAAAATATTTCATAGAAGGTGGATATTTGGAGGTGTCGAAACGATTTTTACCCCCGTTTTCTTCTGAATTTTTAATGCCGATTTTAGATCTTTTTTTAAACAGTTTTTTAAACATGTTGACTGTTAAAAGATATTTATCTCAATGATGCATTTCGTTTAAGAGCATCATTATTTATTGATAAACTCGTCCATACTTATTTCCAGTATCGTAACTTTTGTAACCCTTTAACACGGCGTCGTTTTTACCATAACCAAAATAAATGCTTGGTTTCATGTTATATTTGGCGTGATTTTTATCGTTATTTTCATTTCCGCATTTCTTGTACCCTTTTAGTACCGCGTCATTTTTACCATAACCAAAGTACAGGGAGGGCTTAACATGGTAATCGGGGTATTTATTGCTGATGACAATAACTTTTTCTTTCTTTTCGTGGGCCCCGCCCAAACCATTCCAACAATTTTGACACATGTTTATCGGGTGAATGATTACACCTTAATAACCATTAATGACAAAAGATCATTAATTTATACCAAGTTCATATCGTCTTTTCTAATTTAAATAGCATTTATTATAAATTTTATTAATTTAATGTATTCAATTTTATCGAGTTTAAACTTATAATCTGTGAATAAGACATTTTATTCTGCTGTGGCTGCCGTTTTCCGCTGACCCTGACGAAGAGCGGAAGTGCCGGCGCATTCATTGCAGTCCAAAGGTCGTGCTTTGCCGATTGTT
>JABFQA010001442.1:0-13764 GCA_022817065.1 Probaryconus sp. ZL-2020 | reverse complement strand
GGGACGTGATTTAGTTTTGCGATTTTGTTTTCGAAATTAAATAGAATATTTTGTATTTTATTTGGAATTAATTTTACTAATCAGTTTATTTATGATGTACGAAAGTAAATTGATGGGAATTATACTGTTAAAAGGTAAATGTTTCGCAGTGGTGGAATTAACTACAGTACCAGGTATTAATTCAACACACCGCGGCATTGAAAAGAATCACAGCGAATTGATACAAATAGTATCTTAATTGAACATAAAATATTGTACGACTAAATAAAACCATTTAAACCTATGAACTCAGTCAAAAATAAATAGAAAAATTTTTAACATTTCCCAAAGGTATATTTACTGATTGAATGCATATTTGTATAAGTACTGATAAATTTTTTAACATTTATTTATAAAGCAGCGAATTGAGCGGTGATACAAAAGTAGTCTAGTTAAAATGAGAAATTGTCTAATCGAATAAAATAATATATCCTCGTTTCATGGAGTATTACGATTACGCGAAATATGTTACAAGTTGGAATGCATATTTCAGAAGCGAACTTAATCATTCGTCGCGAAAGTTCACGGCGAATCGGTCACAAAGAAATCGTAACAAAGTATTACAAACAGCCAAAGAATTTTTCATTGATTAATAACGCCTAACTATTTTAATCGGTCGAAAACTTCGTCTTATTTTTCTGTCCATTTTAGGTCGATTTTTACGGAGAAAAAAAAAAAAAAAAAAAAATTCTCTTTATCAATTTCAAACTTTGTCATTTGAAACACCGAAATAATAATAATTAATATTACTATTAAGAAAAAATAAAAAGAAGACAAATCCAATGATACTTTAACTCCCAACTTTTGAAGGAACTTAATAAACTACAAGAAAAAAGAAAACTGAAATAAAATCACGACAATTTAGAAGTCAAACAATTCGTGATGCGAATTTGCCGCGTCAACAACCTTTAAAACGCAGGACTAAATAAGTCCTGGCGATCGTCGTGAGTAAAATTAGCATATCACAGTGAATGGAAAAAGTGTCATCGCAGACTGTGGAGCGGATGGCAAGAGATAGGTAAATCTCTCGGTTTAAAATGTCCGTCTAAAATAATGCCGTTTGTTGCTTCCTTATGATTCTTGTTTTATGTCTGGTTTGGTTCAGGAATCGAGCAGTTATAGAAAAGTCATTGAATGCTGATGCCGGGTGAATTTACATTCATGTCTCCGGATCGTAAAGCGAACGCAAACGAACGAATCGCACCTCGCACCTAACATCTACACCGTTCTATTCTAGATTCATAACTATTAATACAAATGTTAGCGAGCTGAGCCAAGCTCTCGGCTCTTGGTTGGCACCGGCTACCGCTGACTCGCATCAATGGCACATTCAAGCCTACTAACGGCACGGATTCATCAACGAGAATGGACTACTTACTATCGATGTATGTCCAGACAACCGAGAGCTCGACATTCAAGCTGCCTAAGATTATGTCATAATAAGCTTGAGCAAAAAACCACCCCCCCTCGAAATCAAATCATTGATAATTGGAAATGTTTCCAAAATTTTTCCAAAACACATATAGTCATTCCCAAAATACAACTCTTGTTAAATAAACGATTAATTTACGAACTAGACATTATATTCAGAAGCGAAAGAAACACAAGTTGATTTTCAAATAATCCTTCATGAAGATCCTTTCGCGAAGATCATTAATCTCTTTGGAAAATAAAATGAGCCTTTTCCTCTTTCTCAATAACGTAAGTCTAAATCACCTTGTGATGATTAATTTTCAAATAGTTAATACCAGTTAAATAATTATGAATGTTGAATATCAATTGGGGTAAATGAGACAGAGTGAAAAGGTGAGGATTTATGGCCATCTGGAGGATGGTAGGGAAAACGTGAATGAAAACGACAATTATTGAAGCAATAAGTAAGTGTTGACGGTAATAAAGGATGCACGTCTCTAGGTTGGATCATAGTATGATGTCGTCTATTTTGTAATAGAAACAACGGAAGAGCCTAATTTCGCGAGGTTGCTCGCTCTCGTCCTCGTCGCCGTTAGGCACGTACATGTCGCGGCGCATGATGCCATTCCTATTCTACCTATACTTACTTACTTACCTACCTACCTACCTAATTATATCGAGTGGACCACTCGGAGCGATAAGCGATTTACATACTGAGCGACTCGATAGATTTATCGTACTGCTGTTTGCGATGCAGATCTACTTGTAACCATTTCGATTTAAATTGCACCATTGCGCGCTGGTTTTCTCTTGTATTTAAATTTAAAACATTATGTCTCTAGTTTATTCGATAATTTCATCATTTAATTAGTTTAACTGCGAACTTAAATTTCATAATTTATCTACTTATCAATGACCTGCGGAGAGTTGGCTTTTTTTTTTCAGTATTATTCTGATTATTATTTTTGACGAAGATTATTTATTAATCAGTGAATGGTTAGAGTATGGTTCAGTGATTTTTAGAAATTCCTTTTATGGAATTGATTTTGAAATGTATGACCTGATTTCATTTAGAAAAAAAAAAACTTCTGCTGTGTGGTCATAATTTAGACGTGACTTTTCAATTGGTCTGACTAAAATTAATGTCACTACTTTTTCAGTAAAAGAATTAGAAAATTCTTTTAGTGACTCGACTTTGAGTTTTTGTGTTATTAATAATTCTTGATTTCATAAACAAACATTTCATTATACTGATGGATATGAAGCGAATGGTTCATGAACCAGAACACAGAATTCTTCCACGTAAACTACTTGACCCAGTTAGGACTTACTGATCTCTCGTGTCAAAGAATTCAAAGTTAGTATTATTTTAGCTCACTTTGGAATATTATTAGATGTAAACAGAAAGTGATATATCCTTAAGATTAGTCGACCTTGAAAATTATACTCCAACAAGAAGATGACACCATAAAATTTTTATAATTAATAGAAAAACGAAAAACTTAAAAAAAAAAAAAAAGAGATTTTCTTTCGCTTTTCCATTCGCTAATTTTAAAAATCTGCATTGCAAAACAGTAATAACAATAATGACGTTGAAGCTGTTATTTTAACAAGATCATATTTAGTAGAATAATAATCTTGGATTAGTTCTGAGTAGAAGTTATTGTTTCATACGAGAAGTGCAATTTTCAGTTGTTGTAACTCATATTTATAGTTACAATGAAACAGAAGATTGTCGCAAAGTTGATTTGCAATAGATCAAACATGAATTACAGTTAATAGAAATACCGGATGATGAAATGGCGAAACAGATATCAAAAGACGAAACAACGTCAGAAACTATCCATCGACATTTTTATTTCCATACACGATTATTTAATTATCCTATCAATCGATCATTTTTTTCAGCAATCTGCAATTTTAATCGAACTATCCACGTCGTGCCTTTAACGCAAGAAGCTATTAAAACCAAACCCCAATCTCCCCAAAAACAAAAAAACAAAAAAGTGTAATTCAATAAAATTGTAAGTGACCATTTCACCCAGCTAAACCTATTAACTGTAACATCCAATTTTCCGAAACAGATATACAAAATGTCAAGCTCCGTTCCAAAGGCAATAGGAGAAGCAAATGCCTTTCCTTTTCCTCGTCGCAAATAAAGCCCAACTGTTTCCAAAAGTTAATACCCAAAGTTAATTCGCGACACAATGTTGGCCTATGGCCTGTCAGGGTAATGCATTGTTAAAATTTGGCTGTGTTAATCATCGTCGAGTGTCAAGAATTTGTGGGTCAAGCCAACAACGTTTATTCCGAGATTCGGTGTCTGGCGTGGTGTTCCGCATTTGTTAGTTAATTGACGTTGACACGAATCACACGTGACGCACTCCGATGAGAAGGGGGACGACGGGCATACGAGGAATGATAGCAGCCGCGCTGCGACAGCCGATGCTGTAACCAATGCCACTCCGCAGCCCCAACATGTCAGTAGAACTGTTCTGCGATACATTGCTCACGTGACCGACAGGAAGCTACCAATCGTCTTCGGCGATTATCCCGGTGACCGTCGACGTGTGTGCATCGGTGTGCATCAGGGACGGTGTTAAGTAGATTCCGCGTTATGTATATCGCAATACGTATCACGTCGAGAGCATTGTAAACTGCCTTCCATCTCTCTCTCTCTCTCTTTCCATCTCTCTCTTGCTCTCTGTGTCTATATACTGATCCGTGTGTGTGTGTATAAGTGCTGCACGTATTATCATAAATACCCGCGTTTCGTCCTACGCGAGTAAATCTGTTTCGCAAATCGCGCAAACGAGATTATATCATCTTCCTTCTCACCCTTTTTCGCATCGCGCCAATTTACCGACGACTTCTCGCCGACCGCCGTTGAGAATTATTTTTGCGGCATTATACGGTCTGGCGAATGCGTAATATTTTAATGGAAGAACAGGAAATGCGTCTTTTGTTCATAAAGGCGAAATTATGTCACCGCCTCTGATTGCTGGCGATTTTATTTACGACGTTTCCCGATCACAGCTTTTTGGGGCAACACCACCATTTCCTCGCTGCCTTTTATCACACAGTTGCTTTATGCAACCGTAGACGTTCCCGATTTATGACCAAGGTTTTATTCACTTTTAAGTGTCATTATGTATAACTATTTTTCAGATAAAACTCTAAACATCAAACTTTTCCTGTTATCTCCTGCCGCTGATAATGCAAAAAATTTCTTTTCCTTTTGATAGCAAATTATGGCGAATTCATATAGAAAACACATTTGATATTTAAGAATCGGATGATATTGATTTAGTCCAGCGATGAACTGCAACTTTAATCCTAACTCAGGTGATTCAATAGCCATTAAATTCAATAATTCTTTTAACCAGTAGCTTTTCATTCCACACGGAGAAAGATTTTCGGATAACCGAAAAACGTATTCCAACAATTTATACGCGAAAATTGCTTTCGCACTTGACAATATCAGAGCAGGAGGCGGAGGAGGAGGAAGAAAAAAAAAAAAAAAAAAAAGGAAAATAGGAAAAAAAAAGGAGGGAAAATTGTTTTCCAAGTCTCGTTACAATGCGACAATTAATAAACGACAAACGAAAATCGTCGATAATCCATGGGGCGAGTGTACTAACAGAAATGTATATCAAAATGAGCGCGACTGTCTGATGTGGAGCTCACACCGATAGAGAATCAGACGAACACATTTGCGCAGATAGACACGGCGACACGCAAACCAACGCAAAACTCCCTTTGTGTAACTCATCCTTCACGCGTGAGCTTTCGATGCGACCCCCGTTGTGTACGAATCTATGTTGTAATTGATTCATGATGGGACCGCGAACTCAAACACGCCGAATACATTTTCCCAGTACCCACCTATTTCAGCGTCTCTATTATAAGCAATATACGCTGATGCAGCATCATGCCTCCATACAATATTTCAACGTTTTACAGGTATGATATTTAGATTCTTAACACGCAATTATTCATTCCATCAATATTTGCCTGTGTTTGTATATCACTATGACATCTATCGACCGGTTTTTAGGTATTCCCGTTGTGTAGTAATTCTAACTTTACATTGTGTCAATTGAAAGAGAGAACATATTGATTTACAATACCTCTCGGTGTTTTTCAGATCAATGGATATTTCGCCTGATATGCAAAATTCTTGATCATTGACAAATGAAAATGAAGAAGAAAAAAAAAACAACATCTTCAGAATTTTCAGGAGTAATATTTGTCAATGAATTGTTGTTGGAAATTGTCTGATGATTTTTTTATTATAAAAAATTGCCATACTATTTCTTCGTGTCGAATGAAATTGGGTCACTAAAAAAGCGACAGAAGAAGGCCACGATTAAAGATGTGAATATTTATTTAAAAAATGTATTGTAAACACCAATGTCAGCATATAATCGTTCGCATTATTAATGCATTGACCCTTGTTTATTAGCGGAGCTTTTTATATTCTAATCCAACCAAACCCGGATGTTTACAATCTGCCTAATTTGAATTTTCCCCATAAACACTTGAATCTCATTAAGCGCAATAACGTTCATTGTTTTCCAGTTAACTAATTCACTATTATTATGAGGATAATCATAAAGTTTAAATAAACTACCAATATAAAGGTGTTCGCAGTCGAATAATTGTTGTCGAACAGTAATCACAATGATAATTTAATGTAACGCGACCATGCGATCACAAATGAACGGCCATACATATCTAGTGTCGCGTGTTCAAATGTAAACATATTTGACACGCAGTCATAGATCGGCAAATCATCGAATTCGAGGAATCCGACATCGTAACAAGTCAACATACGACCATAATGTATATTGCCCACACTTGTCACAGTCGCTGAAACCCCGTCTCTTTCTATTGACAATTATACATTGCAGGCTGATGCATTATCATATGCAATACCAAACTATCATTACAAACAGATCGAACTACAATCTAAAATTTCTGCCTTTGCGCACAGAACCATCGCAAACAAACTTTGCGTTAAAAACAAAACCAACGCAATCGTACAAATTGACTTTTGCGTGGATTTGCAAAATCTCACATCGAGCTATATCAAATTCTAATTTTGATTCAATATTTCGAAATTTAAAATCTACGAGAGTCTGGCGAAATTGTTATCAACACTAACCTTACAACAATGAACACAAATACAATAAAGAAGAGGATTTAATTAAAGAAACTCCTTTAGGAAACGAGTGAAATGAATCGGTGACAAATCTAACAAAAACAATAATCCAGCAGACGTATTGAAGGTTGATAACGGCAATAACTTGTAAAGGTGGCAGACCAAAAAAGTGGCGTAATGAGTATAGTAACACAGACTGGAATAAAGAAAATGCAGGCGCAGTGCCACCTTTTAACAATGAGACCAATACCTGTACACAAATTGTTATCTCCAACACTCGACGCTGAAATGATTGTCTCTGCGCGATTCCGAGGGTGCGTGTTTATTGCTCGACCTGGTAATAATAACGGGTTATTGTTTGCTTTCGAGTCGTAGTGTACGGAAACGGTCACCCGGAACACTGCGAGAGAGAGAGAGAGAGAGAGAGAGAGAGAGAGAGAGAGAGAGAGATAGAAAGAAAGAAAAAGAACCCGAGAGCAAGAGGAACCGATGAAAAACTATCGACGTCAATAAAAAAAAAAAAAAAAAAAAAAAAAAGAAACACGCTCCAACAGAAGCATATTGCTAGCCTCGTTGTATTAGCGATTCAATGTATCGAATGCTTGACTCTTTTCAGATCAGCATTCGCAATTCGCGCAGACCCATTAGTCAATCCCTTTTCTTCCTGCTTCCATCGTCAAATTACACACCGATTCTGACAGATACGCACTCATTATTTCGAGTCATCGATGATTCACGACCATCAACCTGTTTATCAACCGTTTATTTAGATCTTCATGATTCATCCGCAAGTGTTTTTTTTTTTCTTCTTTTTTATTTTTTCGTAATACTGTTAAAAGTGATTGTTGCAAAAATAAAGGAATTGTAAAAAAGATTTCCTTTCGCGATAAGAAAATTCATTGCAGAAAACATTTTGCATTACAAATTTTCACGAACCATTTGAATCAAATAACAAAGGAAAAAATAAAAAAAAAAAAAGAAGAAGAATTTCCCCGACTTCTCAATAATCCTTCATTAAACTTTAAACGATTTAACCAACATTTAACATATTTAACAATTCCCAATATTCCGTCGATATTGACAAAACGTTCCTTTTCTCTGAAACACAGAAAATGTCCCTCGGGAGAAACCAATAGTAAAAAAAGGGAACAAATTTATCCCAGACGAGAGGAGTAACGTTATCCCAGGAACAGCGTTAATTTTCACTAGGTGAAAACCAGCGGGAACCAGAAACGTCCTCCAATAAACTTGAAACCATTCCGTGACACCTAAATAAAACAATAGGACGGGAGTGCTGCGAGTTTGCGGTCCTTGTGTGTAAACTCTTTGAAGTTGACAAAGCCGCGCGGATAGAGCAAGACGAGGACGATATCGACCAAGAAGAGAGCGTTTACCCTGTTCGATACGATCGGCACCGCGTACAATTTGGCTGCCATTGTCACGGTGCGGTACCCGCCTACCTCGGAATGTCAAGTCAGTATACGTCGGACGAGAGAAAAAGTTTGTAGCAGCAAGACATGAATAAGCCAGCGGCAAAGGTGTGGTTCCCAGGCGTCTGCGGGAGGAAATCGCTCACTGGAAAAGGAAGATGGAGAACAGAGGCAGGAGCGAACCAAGACGTGATTAATATAAAAGTGGGAGGAGCCTGCCTGGCCGGAAGTGGCCGAGAGGGATGCTGTGCTGCGCCAAGCAAGCGCGAAAACGGAGCCGCTCGTGTGTAGGTGGGTGTTACGTTACATTCTGCATTTCTGCCGAAAGATCTGGAGAAGGTGAGACTCACGAGAGAGAGAAGAAGAGAAAGAGAGAAAGAGAGTGAGAGAGAGAAAGTGAGAGAGAGTGAGAGAGGAGAATGAGAAAGAGGGACGGAGGTAAAAGGAGGGAAGGAGAGCGCCTAGGTAGGTGAAAGCTACCAACCTGGGGATGCTGCACCTAGATGTGTACTTTTGTATACTGATATTCGTGCATTGATCAGTCTTATTTATGATTGTTGGATGTTGAATTATGATCGTGGCGATTTTATGCAAATAACATTTATTTCGATAATTGTTAATAACGTTAAAAATGAAATTTCTAAATATCTTGAATTTTAGAAATTGGTATTTCTCGAAAATGATATTTGAAATTTAGTCAATTTTTTTTTTTTAATTAACATGTGGTGTAGTTTAGATGTTATTTCAACTTTGTTAAAAATAAACGATTGAAAAAATGTATGTGCTAATATATACCGTTATAAATCAATAAGCGAAACGTGTCCTAATTCCGAATATCATATACAATCAACCAGTTATATGTTATGTTTATTAACAGTAATTATTATTAAAACCATAATCACATATGCACGACATAAATTACAAAGATATTAATTGCCCATAAAAAGTTAGACTAAAACAAGTCAAACATAATCAAATTAGATATTCCTGTACAATCATTAAATTTACATCAGCAGTCAATATCAATCGTCGGAACTCGGCAGTCACTGCAGTTCCAATTTAGAATGAATTCGTTGAATCGAAAATATTTAACAAAAAGAGAAAGCGATATTTAAATGCAAAAAAAAAAAAAAAAAAAAAAAAAGAAAAAAAAAAAAAAAAAAAAAAAAAAGTAACACACGACAAAAAACATGTACAAAAGCCTTTCATCCACTATTTCTATCTTTCGAAATTTTCATCGATTCATCAAAAAAATTCTTAAAATCCCAAACAAACCGTACAATTCTTTCTAACTGAATTTCATCACTAAGAATCCTCAAAATTACATTTAACATGAAAATCTCCAAACAAAATTCGTACCAGAATGAACTCTGATAGAAGATCCCATAAAGTAGGTCCAAGTTTGTGGAGGCCAAATCTCGATAGCCTGAGACCTGGATAATACGCAAGAAAGTTGTTTGTCCGATATCTGAAATTGAGGATGCCAGACGAATTTAAAGAAACAGTAAGCAGATGGCAGATTGAACTAGCAGCTGGAGCTAGACAAGGGTTAGGGTAAGTCGATCGACGAATATGGGATCGAAGGGTAAGCGGAGGGTTTGGTGAGGTTTTGGTGACGCTTGGGAGGGGGAGAGAGGTGCAAGGATTGTCAAGGGGTAGTCAACCCCCGACTACTCCCTTAACGCCCCCGACTGAGGTAGGACCGCCTACGTCCCCGTGTTGATCCACCTACCAAGCCACCCTCCTTAAGATTCCTCGCAGACTCACGCCACACCATTTTTATCCTATCGGCTGCTATAACTCTATGAAAAAAAAAAAAAAAATCATTCCTGTTTCCAGGTAACACGTAATGATTTTTGATTGCGGCTGAACAGCAAAGATATTTTTCCGCGAACGATTATCGATGGTTATAACGAAACAATGCTGACGCGTTTATAATGACATTATTATTATTATTTCACGATTAACGAAGTATCTCATTCCGGATGAAAGAAGCTTTCACAATGAAAACAGATAAAGAGTGCATTCGAAAAGAATAATATTTCTGTTTACAATAGATAAATAGGTTTAAAGGAACTTTTACTTTTCGTATAATTTGCCAATTGTGTTTCGTTCGTTTATCAATCAAAACGTAACTCAATTTTCCCCTTTCCTCTACTTTTTAACTTTTATTAATTCCTTTTGTGCTCATAAATATCAATCAGCTTGTCTTTGATAACGCGAACTTTCTAGATATAAATTGGACCATCGAATCCACCTGATTGTTTGGTAATAAAAAGGTTTAAATTGATTGAAATAAAAGTGGTATCGTTGAAACAAACATCAGGCCTAAGAATTCGGAAGTCCAGACACGCGGGTTTATCGATCCCCAACTGGTACCTCGAAGATTTATTCGTGCGATACACATAGGGTGTTATTTTGATTATTAAACGTTTGTCTAAAATGCCCCGGAACGTAGGATGCATTCCCTAAATACTGTGCGTAATTATTTCAAACATGCAAGTCCACTTGGGCGTAATAAATTAAACGTAAGTAATCATAGGGTAGGGGTTAATTAAAATTGTACATTTTCACAACATCGATCCAACAAAATTTCACAATTACCTGGGACTTTGCGAAAGGAACAACTGGTCTGTGGATACCGTCATCTTCAACTATATTCAACCAATCGTCCAAAAGAAACGTCACTGTGAAAAAGTTCAAGAATTGGACGAAATAAAAAAAAACATTAAATCCGTCCAACTTGATTTCATAATTCCACAGCAACACTTCAATTCTTCATCAACATATACAAACGCTGGTCCATCGGACAAAAACTTTCATTCAACAACCGTATCCACAGAACATCAACTCTAATTTCTAACAACTGAAACATATATTTAACAGGAACAAATGAAAAAATCATAGGAACAAATGATGATCTAACTAAAAAATAAAATTGACATGAAATAAACGTGCTTTGGTGTTTTGTCATGGTGCGAGCACGTGGTAATGGTGCAAAGAAGAAGAAGAAGAAGAAGAAGAAGAGGAAGAAGAAACGAATGCCGAGCATAAACCAATGGTGTGTGCTGTTGGATGCTACCTGGACGGGTCTCCAGCGGGGCTCCAACATGATCCTCCTGGACGTGGCGTTGGCCCTTGGCGGCCGGTTCCCTAGCGCAGCGAAACGGGGAGACGTTGCCCCCCGGTAGCGGCCTGTCGCGAGCCCCCCGGCTGCTGAAGGTGGGCCACCCTCGTCCCACCCCCCGCCGCCCCCTCCTCCTCCTCCTCCTCCTCCCCCGCCCACCCTCGGTTATCCCGATGTCTCCCCACCCCCCAGATTACAGTCTCTTTCTTTCTCTCTCTCTCTCTCTCGCTCGCTCTCTTTCTCTCCCTCTTTCTCTCTCTCTCTCTTTCTAGGTCTGCCCTTCTCAGTTCGTCGCGTGCGCTGCACCACGTGTTGCTACCGCGTTTAGGTACTGACCGATGTATCGCCGGCCAAACGAACGAAGTCGACGCGGCTCCAAATCGCGTCTCCCCAAAGCGCGCCCTCAAATCTGATATTCTTTTTGCTGTCGTACCAGACAATCTGTGGTATCTATTTGCTCTAACTATCGCGTGGCCGTGCCGAATAAGGGTTCGCGCGCCGGTGGCTGCCGTCGCGACTGTGCAGCGCTCCGAAACGCTTCAGCACACGAAACCCTCCGGCTCCCGCGGCCACGCGGCTACTGAGTCGGCGCACTCCGCCCGCGGCGGACTCGAGTCTTCTCCTTTGCAAACAACGTCTGCCTCCCACCAAACTGGCGTCGTATCGTCGAACAACCTCTTATGACGGTCGCGATCACCATTAGAAAAGAATGGACACGAAAGACAACGTGGATACAATCTTTTTTTTTGGAGTCTTCTTTTTAAGGGGAGAAGGTTCGAGTACAGTCAGACGACCTGGGGGCGGGAGAAGGATGATGTTGTTATGGGCTGACGGGGAACCAATGTCGCGTTTGAGGAGGCACCTGTATTTGTGGAAAGACTGTGAGTCTGAGATCATTTTTATGATGATCTCTAATACCTGATGCCTGAATTTTCTTTCTATTGGAGTTGCTTCCATTGAGACGTTTATGAAAACTTGTTGAAAGGTGTTTAAAATGAATTAATGAATGACCCAATTTTTACGAAAGGATTAGAAAAGAATAGGTAAAATTTGTACGTAAACGAGGATCTAGTGTTTTGGAAAGGGAGGGTTGAGTGAGAAAAAGGGTGCCATATATTATAGTATCAAAGGGAACCAACATGTGTTTAGACACGCACCTGTCAGGAAGAATTTCTTAACTCCGAATTCTGACGTTAGATAACGTTGATAGCAATTAATTAGATTTCATGAAAATCATAATTTTGGTAAATCGATAATTATAGAATTTGCAATTCTTAATGAAACATTGCAATTCTGTATTTGGAATATGAGATATTTAACGTTTGGATGAAGATTTTTTTTTTTTTTTTGTCCTCTTTGAATATTCCTTTCTGTGATATTCTCCGAAGACGAACAACGTGTATGAGAAATCCATGAAAATATGGAGAGAACAATTTGTCATGATTTCGTGGATAATGAATACAAGGGAACAAGTCCTGGAGACAATGAAACGATTTTTTTGGCTACTTCGAGATGAAGTCTCTGATGAAACAAAGGCAAATAATGTACTTGAGGGGACGAATTCTTCGGTGTCATTCTTCAGGGTTTTGAAAATTACTATTTAAGGAATATTTATTTTTCATGCGTATCCGAAAAACGAAGAATCGATGATGTTAGAAATTATTATTCTGAATCCAAAGATATTTGCAATTGTCATTGGGTATAAATAATTTAACATATATAACAATCGTATAACCTTATTTATCGAACTTTGAAAGTTCTCCAAATATGAATAGACACTTCGTATTTGCTTATAGTTACCGATACCATGACCCACTGTCAAGATGCACACTTTATGAATGCTCTCCCGTAAACTTTACATCGATAACACACATGCACAACAATACAAACTACACAACTTTCATACAATAAAATTATTTCCACGCGATAAACAATTTATATAACAATTCTATTTTACATAATTTGGAATAGAACTGTTTCACTTCATAATTCGCAATTAAATTTTTTTTAATAATTTGCAATAACATTTTAACGACCGAATGTCATCGGTTAAAACGAAAAGAGAACAAATGATCTAAAAATATCGGACAAATAAATGTTTGGTATTAACAGTGATGGATTTTGCGAATGGAGTATTGGTTTACCATTGTTTTCACCAAAAAACAAGCAGTGCTCGTTGCAATTGGAAAATGCAAATTCTAATTGCAACGAGCATACCTTGTAACAAAATAATTCTCAATTGCTAATTGTGAATCTTGTGTATTCGACGTATTGAAAACATTGTCAACAGAACCCGCCACCTGTTGCGTGATTTAGTGACGGATTTTATTCTCCTGTATTTTCACATATGTGATTTCGTAATTTCAAATATCAGCGTATAACGCACCGTATCAAAAACACTCGCGAAATGCATCGCCACCAAGAATGAGAAATTGTTCGCTTTACATCTGCATAGCGTTTCGTATTGCTTTTTCTGCGTAACCTTAATTTTGTGAAAATCATTTTCAAAACTTTTATCGAGAATTATTATAACATTTATTATACAAAAAAAAAAATAGCAAGAAAAAAAACGTTAAAATAATATTTCATGT
>JABFQA010001441.1:0-13768 GCA_022817065.1 Probaryconus sp. ZL-2020 | reverse complement strand
GTTTAATTATTCAACTTCATGTAATATAATTTATTACAGTGCATAAAAAGTAAAAAATCTTTCGTTATAATAACAATTAATTCTGAAAATATTTCATTTTATATTATCTTTAAAATATTACAAGTTCTTTCGAGGGAATAAAAATTAGAAATTAAATTCATCAAAAGTGTCTTCAATTATAATAAAATAATCGTACTGACATTTAAAAATGCCAAGACTTTGCAGATTCGCTGAAAGAACAGTTGGATTTATATCCAGGTATCTTTCGTCATAAAAGCTTTCATCGTTTCGTGCTAGAAAAGAAGAACTGAGATCTTTAAACGCGATACAGTCTGACTCATAAATAAGAAGAGAAGACGATTAACCGATCTTTCACTGCGAATCGGTGGATGAACTTGTTTGAAAAAAATGTTTAAATTCCAGGACGTCTTGATCTTGAAAGGTGTCACTGACGACAGACAAATAGATCTGAAGAGTTTTTCAAAAGAAACGAGTCACAAAGATACAGGAATAGGACAGAATTAAAGAATGGTTATTTGAACACAGTTAACTTGAGGGATAAAAAAAAAAGGACAATGTATTAAGTTCAAGTAGAATTTTTTTGGAATCGCATTACTCGACTACATCAAATTTCCAACAGTGTTTTTCAACGATATTTTATTATACGTATATATGTAGTCGTCGTAACAAAAAAATTTTTTTTGCAAAATGACTTTCAATAAAGAATTTGCAAACATTCAATCGTGGAAAGTAGTTTTCGCAGAAATTGAGGGATAACAGGTCATAGACATCTTCAATTCCTTTATCGCGTTTCACATTCGGGAATGACCTACGGCGACATACGTGGCATTCTATCTTCTAATGAGTATGTGGGTCGAGAAATGCCGAACTCGCTAAATATATCCAGACATCCATCCAGCCATCCATTCCGTTCACATTCAAAGAGCAGAAAAAAGAAAGGTTCAATTTGGAAATCAGTTTTTTTCTCATTTCTAAATTTTGTAATTCTTCATTTACCATTATTTTCATAAATGGCGTTCCGTATTAAAATGTAAATGAATGTAAATTACATTCCATTTAAATCAAAACGAATGTTACCTTTTAAAATGATTTGTCGACGAGTCGAACCAAAGAATTTCTAACGCTCTTTCACGAAACAATATATTTTATAAAAGGTCTTCGTCAAAAATTCTTCAAACAACTCGCAATAATTATCTATTACATCCAACGAAATGTACAAAATCAACATCTGAAAACTTTCTGTAGCTGATTATTAATGCTGCATAAAAACCACCAGAACCTTTGACAAACAAAAGTTATGAAAATAGCTTACAGATGCACAGCAATTAACGCATTTTATTGAACTTTGTAAGCATATTAAAAAAGTTGGAATAGAAATTCGTTTGCTTTGGAAAAAGGTTTGAAGTGTGTGCGTGTGCGTTTTCATCGAATAAGGTGGCGCGGAACAACCGTTGCGAAAATAATTGGAAAACGGTGGCATTCGAGGCACGAGATATAAAAGGGCTTTTGTAAGAGCGTAGGATGACCGGATCGTGTTGTGCGAGTCATCTGCTATCTTCGTGCAAATGTAGCGCAGGGCGACTGGCGCCTGTGTCGATGCAACGCGGGAGATAGCTATCTATCGAAATGCAGAGAAGTGGTTCTGTTGTCGTTGCGAGAATGGCTGCTCGATAACGTACTATGAGTGACGTTAACAACCCCAATAATTAAACTATATAGACAATATACACACGCCCACCTTATACAACTCTCCTTACAGCTTATATTGTTTTGGGAGTGGCTACAATAATCAGCTACCGTCTTACATATTAGGAAAAACTATTACATACCTTTTCTATGTATCATTCATATCACGTCTTCTTTTTTTTTTGTTTTATTGTTCAATCTAACATTTTAAAAAAAATCTAAATAACATAATTGACTTTTTTTTGTCAATTCAACCATTTGAAATTGATTTTTTCTTTTTTCCAAAATTCATTCAAGACAATGTAAACGAGCACATCTCTTCTATTTTGCGAGACATTAAATTTCATCAAATTTTTTTACTATTTAATTAATCCTGAAGCGTTCATCCTTCAAAACTTGCCCGTCGTATTTTAAACTTTTCTACAAATTCCCAAGCTTCGAATAGCTCTTTCTCTTAGAAACTACTTAATAATCAATTTGAACGTCAGCCACCGACACTTTGTAATTTCATTTTTTTCCATAACATCCTTTTTCAAACAATCTCTCCTGTAACGCGTACCGTCTTTCATAACTAATTACCAAACCAAAATAATTAATGACATTAAATGTCAAGACTTTTTTTTTATTCTGCATAAACTTTCGTAAAGGTTTAATGCCAATAGCATCATCGGTTATCAAAATTGAGTTGTTGATAAACGACAAAGCTTGTCAGCATTATTACAATTGTTTAAAAAATAAATAGGAATGTGAAATAAATAGGGTCTGTTTAGGGATATGAAAAAATATTATTCAGTCCAAACGCTTTGGTTGTAATATTATCATCTTTGTCAGTGCATTTATTTGTTCGTGTACATTTAAAAGTGAGGGGTGTAATTTGTTGATGAAGGATAATCTAGCAGAAAATTAAATCTTAAACTTAACTTAAAACGTAAGCAAATCCAAATTTCAATTGAACAAACTTCAACAAGGTTTGCTCCATCAAAATGTGAATTTGCTCACCTTTTTTTTAATCAATTAACAAATTCTTTGACCATTTTCTGTTTGATCATTTTCTGTCAGATTATCTTTCATAATTTGTTGTTCGTTTGAAATTGTTGTTCGATTATCAAACGAGTTTCGAGCGCTGTCTGTCTTGATGTTGTCATCCTCCATTCGGGGCAGACAGTAGCGAGCGGTAGCAGGCAGTAGCGCATTACTACCCCCTCCGTAGGAAATCAATAGAGAGAGAGGCGCCATGCCGCAGCACCGCTCGGTCAATGAGCCGCTTTTGCAGACTAAGAAATGACGACGGACATACGTCCATCTGTCCTTTTCTACCCCTTTTTCCAACTCTCGTGCTTCTATTTGGTCGGGATTATGTATTGCTGTATTCAAGAAACATTTTTTTCTGCATAAAGAGAAAAATGATTAGTCAGTCCAAATGAATATTTAGCTGAATGCTCTGTTTGACTGATTTTCCATATGTTTTCAAGACAGTCTGTTAAGGCAATCAGGAGATTCGTTGAAACGAACTAGTGAAATAAAATATACTTTCCAGGAGTTCTTCTTTTTATGCACCCTACGAAAAATGTTATATTTCCAACGATGCCAAGATCACAAAGTGCTTCCAAGTTTTTTTTTTTTTTTTATTGCCATTCTTTATGGGGTGAACATTGATGAAAGTTCTCTGTCGGAATTCAGTTATACTTGATTTCGTGTCTAGTTGTTTTTGGGGGAAGGTGTGTTGGGGTGATTTTATTGTTTATTTATTGATCTTCATAACGATATGGCGATGGGAAATTAATGCACAGTGACTTATGGGGATTTTTTTAAATGTCCCCGGGGGGAACACGTCAATATATTTATATAGATGTATAAAACATTGGCAATATTGAAAATGTATTCCACATAAGGATTCATAAAACTGCTGAGTGGTATTAGATTCTGGTTAAATAATTGACTTTTAGTCGTCACAGAAATTGTTTGCTATATCTATAATTTTATTAGGAACGTAAGAAAATTAATCTATAGATGATGAACAATTTTAAAAATAAGAAAAAAATTACCTTTGTATTCTGTCAGATATATGCTTTGATCTTATTAATTAATGACAAATAAATGTTCGAAACGTTTAGGTAACTGAAGAATGCATTATTATAACGCATAAAACTTCGTTTAAAATCATTGCACGGATATTTATATATTTCTTACTGTGGGTTATATAATAACAATCACTTTGCGTTTCTTATCGCGTCTTCAACTTCAGTAATTAAGGAGAAATTGCAATGTGTATAGTCGAGTATTATACCAACCCAGAAAAGGCTGCAATTATTCGGTCAGGATTATTAATTATGTAGCATTTGTTGGTATTAGTTCCATGTCGATGTAATTTTGTTAACCAATTTAATAATTATGATCATCAGCATTTCCTAAACCGTTAAACGTTGAGTCAATTAAATAATTATTATACGTTGAGAAGAAATTATATCTCAAATTTATCAGTTTCACATGTATGCAGATTTTCGAATCAACAAGCGTGGTTTTAATTAAAAGTAAAAAAAAAAAATTCCAACAGAACCCTTTTTTTTGCAAATTTCAATCTCCAGTAGATTTGTGTAAAACATTGGATTTTTTTTTTCTGCGAATTTCATAAGATTTCCATGTGCTTGATAGATTCCATCGATAACCCAGTGGAAATTGGAAAGGTATTCGTTTGTCGATTCGCGAGTGAAAGATGGAGGGTAATCTTCTTGGTGAAAAAAAAGGGGGTCGATTCGATTGATTGGAACGTCAAGCTTGGTGTCAATGAATATTGCGAAAAAGGAAGTATAGATGTCATATCCGGTGAGTTGCGCCTGCGTGACGTTGCATGCAGGTCATGCGTCATGGATGACGTAAAGGCCGAGGAGGAGAAATGTTACCATTGACGAGAACTTGTTGCACGAACTTGCGTACACATAAGCGCGTCACTGGCGTGTGCTTATTGTCGCACTTTATCTCGTCTTTCATCTTCTAACTTTCGAAACTTTATTTATAGATAACATTTTATTTCATAAAGAATCATTTTTACGTTTAAAAATACGACACACTCTCGTTTCCTCGCACAGTTCAGGATTCTGATCAATATTGCAGAAGAGCCAAACTTGCATCACATTGATGATAATACGATGGAATTCGGTTTACATTGCTTTTAAAAAAATACATCAATATGGTAAAAGTCAGTTCGTTCAGTTACAGTCAGTTACAGTTCGTTCTAAATTACGCATTGCAACACATTTTTCAAAACAAATGCTCTTTGTAAAATTGATTGCAAGTAATGAATGTGAGGAGTAATTTGGTGAAGATATCATTGTATGATCTGATCCTTGTATGTGTGGATTAGTAAGAGCGGATTTACAAGAATACGCGGAGTGTGATGGTTGAGATAAGGTGATGTCGGGCGAACAGCCTGGCACGTTTCCCAAGCTCCCTAGATTCGCCCAGAAACGATCGTGTCAAGGTAACTTGCTAACCACTTCAGCGTCCATCGAAAATCTATACTTTGACTCTGCTTTAGATTCAAATGAACCTCTCGTCGAATGATTTATTTATTGTTAATCAAGTTTCGTTCATTCAATACTTATCTCATTTTTTTCAATCTTAAATATTTTCATTTATAAAACAATTAGTTATGCTCTAAGTTGCCTACTAAGATTTATTTTCTTTCTTTTTTATTGAATGAACTTTGATTGCAAAATTTGTTTGTTTTATTTACTTTATCGTGGAAAACTAATCAATTCAAGAAAAATGGTTTCATTCATTTAAGTTTCATTACAATTGTTTCACCAATTGATAAATTTAATTTAATCGAAAATGATCGTTTTACTAGCTTTGTAAAGCTCATTTATGACATGATTTATCAGTTGCTAATGTTTCTTTTTTTTTTTTTTTTTTCATAAATTGTAATTTGCTTTTTCCCGTTGTTATGAATCCAGCAAAATTCACTAAATCACTGTTGATATTTTAATGCATTTCAATATGTAACAAAGTAATTTGCATGGCTTATTTTTTTATGTATCGATGCCAAGGCAATAAGTCGAATGTAATTATTTTTGGCTTCTTATTGTATTTAAACAAGCTGTCAGCTCTAATCAGACGTTTATTAAGTTAATATTTTCCCTTACAATGCAATGTTATCATGAAATTAATTTTATTTTCAACATTAATCAGAACATAATCCGGCAAATTTGTTGCCGACAAAATTATTATTATTATAATCATTATTATAAGTAATAATCCTAATTCTAATTATTCAATTCTGTAATTAATTTTATAATCATAGTTATAGAATTTAAGCCATGTGTATTACACATTACCCTTTAAGGAATCCAAAATTTATATTGCCCATTGAAAATGTCGAGTGATTTTCATTAGGTGATTCCATTGATTCGACAATGAAAAGTATTCAAAATTGGACGGTAACATCGCGGCATTATTTTTCCTCCTGCGTGTACAGTGCGTGTAAAAATAGCTCGATTAGTGCAAGTCAACTCGGTTGTCCTGAATTTCCGGCGTTGCTGAAAAGAAGGAGAAAGAAAGAACGAGGGTGAGGGGGGGGGAGACAGAGAAAAAGAACACATCGGGAAAGAGATAAACGAGGTAGAAATAAGCACGTAACAGGAAGTTGTTTGAAAAACGAGTCCCGCGAACGTTCCGCATTTCGAATCAGTAATATCAAGCAAAAAGATCGCCACGTACGAATTCCAACTGTTTATTGGATTTCTACTTTGTTGCAAAATACTTATACGTTCGATTCAAAAAGTACCTTCAAATATACGGGTTAATAAAATGAAACGTTAACTCGAATGGAAATTTTTCTTTTATAGTTTCTGCATTGAACAAATTGTTGTTACTTTTATCAGAATTATAATGATGTTGTTTTTTTTTTTTTTTTTTTTTAAAGAAGGGAAAAAGTATTGTGGTCCGATATTATTTTGTTAGCCAGACTGTCGTCACACTTTTGTCAGATCGTATCATTTTCACGGCGTCTGCTAGTGATTAAATTATATCAGGATTCCTATAGCTCGTTAATTCATGCAGAAATTCCTTCTTTCTCTCTCCACTTATAAAATTAAATGGCAAATTAATTAAACGTAATGCATAAATTAATAATATGCATTAAGCGTAAAATATGTGTCAACAAATTATGAGAATTTTAATTCTCTTGAGTTTCATTTCATTATTCACTCGTCTTAATTACTTTATTAATAATTCGATTGCCAGTTATAAGGTTTCGGTTAATTAATCATTTTCTTAATCTATTTTTTGTGATACTCATCTTCCTCAATTGTTATATCATTTAATCTTAAAAATATTCACATTTTTATTCTTCCTATGTATTTATTGAAAATATCAAAGTATTTATTTATATAAAAACAAATTATTTTTAAGACAAAATTTATTGGCTAGCACCTTCATATTTTTTTTTTTTCAGTGAAGGAATGTCTGCAAGAAATTAAACAGAAAACTACGTAGTGCCGTATAATGAATGAAGGTCTTTAATTTTACAACTAGGCATTGCGTGGGACGCGTCTCATTGTGGTCATTTAAGAGTACATTTGTACCTGATTCAGTAGAAGCGATAAGCTTCTAAAGATAAGATAGTGAAAGATCTGATAAAATACTTTTGTCAGATCAGTACTTACTTAAGTTGTCAAATGATTTATGAATTGGTACTGTGGTAAATTATAGTTAATGTAGACAAAGGATATTTATAATTATTAAAATTTTTGGTCAGTACGAAATTTCAATCTGATATCAAATATATTAAAGAATTGCAACAGTCAATTTAAAAAAAAAAAAAATGAGAATTGTTTATTCAGTTGATAACTTTTGAAAATTAAATTATGTTGCAAATACTCTCGTTACCGCAATTGTTATTAAATCAGTGAAATCTGTATAAGAGAAAGATATTGTACAGTATTTTTAATATTATTCGGATCAATACCAGGTTAGAGTGGAATGAGGGTCGCATCAAATTTGGACCAACAGTGGATTAAAACAGAATCAGGGTTGAATGATAGCCCGATTAGGTTCCATCAAAACACCCGGTAAACATCCACTTGGGGATATACTGTATTACATGGAATTTACTGTCAAGTACCTTCAAGTCTAATAGGATCTCTAAACATACCGGGCACTACTACCTGATCCAACCCTCGTTTTCTTCCACTCACATAAAGTCAAGAACTTATCTACAATAAACAATCCTTAAACTCTACTGTCCTTTTCATGTTTGAATTCTGGAGTTAATCCTAGTAACGGTTACAGATTAAAACTTATTCGCATGGTGTCTCCTATGAATGCTGTTTCTGTAAAATGGCATATTCGTTGTTAAATACACGAATCTGCATTAATATGTCCGATTTTTCATTTGGATATAGAAAACTTTGTGTTTCAACAGATTAAATACTTGAACAAATGATGTTTTTTACTATGCGAAAATTTGTCAAAAGCGAATTTTAGGAAACATACCACTTTGACAAAAGAATACTTTCCAGAATAGAATACATCCATTATGGATGGGCGCCGCCAGGAGGGTGGGTGCAAGTAGGCGTGCATGCACCTCCCTGGCTTTTGAAATGATCATGAAAGAGTAATAAATATTGCTAATTGGATAAAATGTTTTTACTATATAAAGGGTAAAAATATAAATTAATTTTTGCAATTTTTGCAATTTTTGCACCCCCCCTGTAACAATCTCTGCCGGCGCCACTCTGCATCCATACATAACGTACCATTAAACTGAAACAATCAATAGTCACGAATCGTTTTCAGTCATGCCACAAAACTCGGATAGTATCCGGTGTAACGGATATCGTCTTATTAAAACCGGTGGAATAGAAACGTCTTCCTTACACAGTATATCAGGTTGCAAACCATACAGCCAAGGGCCTTGGAACGTGCCCATCGGTTGCTTCCAGTTACCGGTAAAAACCTGTTCTCCGTCCGACTACCTCAACATTCAACAGATGTCGCTCGGTTTGACCGAGCCGGGTACTTTTCCCCACTCTTTTTCAGGACGACAGCAGCGCTCCTTCGGTCTCTCGTACGGGCTCGCGTTCGCGAACCAAGCAATATGGCTTCCGCGAGGAGCGCCAGCGAGTGAGAGTTCCCGTCAAAGTGACATTCCGAGCGATGGTGAAAGGTCGCGTGCGAGGCGTCGCGTCGCCGAGGGCCTCTCGGCGCGCGGGCGTCGCGTGATGGCGATTATCGCGCCCTGATTATTGTCGCTTGTGAAAAATACGCGCGTTGTGTGCGGGTGCGAGGAAGCGCGATCGCTCCAGCGGTAAACGTTAGAGCGAGAAGGAACGAAGAAGGGGGTGTCTCGGGGGGGAGGAGGGGGCAGCGTGCGTACACCGTGCGCGTCGCGGAAAAGCACGCACGGCCGGCCTGCGGAGCGGGTGAGGTTGGCCGGGGGTGGGGGGGGTGGGGGAAGGTCGCAAGAGGATAAAGATTTTGACCCCGGGTAGGAAAGGAAAAACAAAAAAAAAACAAGCTAAACAAAAATAGACGAAGAAAATTCATCGAAAAATTTTTCATTCGGTACCGTTGTATAATTCCTTATAGCGAAAGTGCGTTTAGCGGCCTAATACGGCGCGCGCGTGAGTTGAACCACGGGACAGAGAGGGCGACAGGGACGCAGAAAAGAATAGTGTCCGAGGCAACGTTGCCAATAGCGATATTTTGTCGCGGTACAAACTTGCATTTACGGTGAGAAAAATCGGGATAACACGGGCCCGATCACGCGCCTGACCCCGCGGATTCACGAAGATGCCATGAGACGTAATCCTGTTACCAGTGGCACGTGACACAGACACCGTGCTAAGACAATACAATCTCTAACTGACGCACGCAATCATGAAGAAGCCACGGTAAGGATTCACACCATCTGCAAACAAACTCGGAAAGTGACAAAATTTTCCTATCCTTATGGGTTCCTACAAAAGACTCCAGCGGTCCTTCCTATTGAGAATCCTGGTGATCTAACGATCTGTGCTTTGGAGTCTACGGTCTACTAGAGAAGTCTGCGCCAATCTAGAAAGATCATAATAATAACTCGTCTTGGAGAGATCATTGTATTAACTTCGGGTTTACAAATGCGATGGATCTTGAGTTTGAGAGTCGCTTCTTCAGTTCAAGAATATTCTCTAACATGATAAAGAAATTTAAGGGACGGAGGAGGGTGTTCGCCGATTGGGGGATACCGGCTTAAGGGTTGGACGTCATACGTTCTGAAACGTTATTGGAAAAGTAGGATTTTCTACTTAGAATCATCATTTTTACATTTTGCCTTGTCGCTTTCAGTGTAAATGATGCACAGAATTCTTAATTGCTTATTATTATACTGTAGAAATGATATGAGGACAGTCGAGAAATGGTGGATTTGTCTACAGGACTGGATGGTCCTTTTAAATGGCCATCGCATATATTAGGTGCATATCAGGGATTCATCAGGTCCGATATATTATTTCTACAGTTTCATTTCCATTTGGCTTCAGAATAACACTCTTACTGTTACCGCCATCTTTGATTGATCCCGCAGTATTTGCAAATCGTTGTCACATAGGGAAAGTAATGATGCTGGATTAGAATCAGGGTACTGTTTTGTAATCTTATAGAGAAACGCTAAAAATTATTGCTAAAAGGAGATTTATCGATAAAAGTTTCTTTATGACCTGATCTGGCTAATTCAGTATTAACAACTTTTTCTTGTACGTTCATCTACATGTTCACACATACCATTTACCCTGAATTGGATCTTCATTTATTCATATCATTTCCCTTCATTTTCATCATTATTATTAATAAAAAGTTTTCATGTCTTATGTACGCAATTTCATGTACGCAGAATATCATTTAAATTTTCATGGTTTTAAATCATGGATATGCGATCATAAGGAATTTTTTCATTAAAAAAATGCTAGGGAGAATAGAATTCTATTCTCTACTAACGTTGGTCAAGGTATCTGACAAACCGGATTTCATTGTATTATAACAGTAATTTCTTATTTTAGATTAGTTAACTAAAAAGACAAATGTGCTCCGCATGCACATTGCACAACTTCTACAAGGGGTCTAAGGTTTTTCATTATAAGTTTCCAGCTATATGTTGCAAAGGATAATGGATCTTGAGTTAAGCTTTGTATTTCGGTCAAAGCACCGGATATATTAACAATAACAACATAAAGGACGACTGAAGATGAAACTGTAACTTTGTATGTTAATGAAGAAAAAGGAAAATTAGCAATTGTGCTATATTGCTATTTAATGCAACATTGAAATTAAATGAGTTGAACATTGAAAAATAGCAGAAATTAGAAATTTTCTATTGACACAAGAATAAAAAGAGCATTTGAATGTAAACACTTAAAACAGACAAGGATTAAACAAAATGTTATGGGTTTCGGTTGAAATATCATGTTCTGAAACAAAAGTATTAAAAGTAATAACGACGGAGGGCGGGGGAAAGGGGGTAGAACAATTGGGGGAATGTTGACTTTGCGCGGGAAGCCCAACGCGGCGGACGTGTAGAAATCGAGTAGCAGAATGGCCGAGTAGAGGAGGTGGTGTTAGGTCGATGAATCGACACTGGGGGTTGATGGTGGGTGACTGTTGTGGATAAGATGTAAGCAAATTTGGCTGATAACTCTTGATGAGAAGATTTTGATGTAATGGAGTTTTGTAAAATCAACTACCTTCGATGTTCGCTTTAACGTAATGACGGTTAAGGTTGGATTAAGGAATTAATTAACAACAACTAATAGAGTTCGGCATTAAACATTCTGATAATCAAGTGTTATTCTGAAATAGATTTGAATCAATATTAAAAATTCAGAACATCATATCTTATACAAAAAATGTACTGTATTATTGATAAAACAAATTTAATTATTTTTTTAGATTTTTCTTGTCGATTAATAAACACTATTGCAGTTGTTAATATTTTATAACATACGTTAAGTATAGGTGGTTACGTGGTAAAAGTAAATTTGTATGTAATTTGAATTTTAATTTTTAAATGAGAACGGTTAGTTTTATCATATACCACTTGGTATAAAGGTATCTTTCCATTCAATTACAAGAAGAATATGAAATGATAAATATCATATGTGTAATAGGTGTTCAAAGAGGGAGAGCAAATTACATATGATGGTAACAAGTTGGCAAGTTTATTGATGAGTAGTAGGAAGGGTAGAGTACCCTGTAGAGATTCTGAAATAATGTAGTTTAAGGGTTGTGAATAGCAAAGTGAGGTTTACATTGTTATTATTTACCAAGTGGTGGTGGATTATTAATAAAGTCATGGATTGGTAATATAATGTTACAATATTTGTAACTGAAGTTATAATAAAATTATTTACTTTATCTAATAATAATTCTGAATTATATATTATACATTATATTCTCAATGTAAAGCTGCGGAATGACGGTTAATCGAAAAAAGACGAACGGCATCGCCCAAGCATTCATGCATATCCAAAAACGCGCAGAATTTATTGGTAATAAACAGCGGTATTCGGCTCCAGTGATGTTCGAGAGCGTATTTAGAATTTTCCAAGCGGATGAAATTATTTTTTATTTTTTAACTTCTTTTTTTTCATTCTAACGTTATTTAAAGTACGCGGCGCTTGAATTAATTTGCGGAATTTACATTTAAATATTTGCTACAACGCTTTACTAATGTATTAAAATATTTGCTGCAAATTCGCTCCATAAATTATATTGCGTTAATCGCGTCGTTCGATAACGTTATTGTTTTCGGCGTAAACATCCAATGCTTTTTATATAATTATTTAGTCAGTCGTTCACACTGATGAAGCAAAACTGTTCACTCATTTTATTGCTACACGCTAATTGACTAATCAATGCTATTACAGTCATATCAAACAGATTTATAGTTGTAAATTCTAACGATACGATAATAGTGACTAATAGTTTCTGATAAATTTATCCACGATAATTTCCACATTTCGAAAATCCAATCCAATTCAATGTCGAAATTTAAAATTTCAACATCTTGACGAAAATCATGGAAAATAAAAAATGTTGAAAAATCATAATTTTTCATCTTTTTGGACATTATTTTTATTTATTGGACATGTCAATCAAAATTAATAATTATTTTAATCACTGATATTATATACATCATTAAGTTTAATATAAGAATTATTATTACGTCATGAAATGAGGATTTACCATTCATTGAATCCACAAATGTACGAAATAGACTGAGACAATTATTCATATTTAAAAGTTGTACGTATAAATGCATGAATGTATGATTCATAAACGCTATTCATCTTCATTGTTTTACGTTCTCCGATTATCTTATTCTCTCTCTTTAGACATATCTCAAATGTCAAACTATGCAAAGCAACCATCTTAAAATATTGATGCTTTAACGTGACATTTCATTCTTTTAATTTTTACCTCCACATCCAACGAAATATATAAAAATATTTAAATTTAATATTCTCAATTCATTCAGTTATTCGTTATTCTTAAAAATCCCTTAAGAAGGTCCCGGCAAAGTAATAAGAACTTTAGTTTATTTCTTATATGCTCATATTATACAGCGTTTTATAAAATATTATATTTTCATACACGCTCGCTATGCATATTTGCATATATGAATATACATTCTTTAATAAGATGTTTATTGTTTACTTAATTCCTATGAAATAATTTCTACGCAGATTTATTTATCTGCATCATATGCAAATGAACGGAACATAACGGTATTATATTGTAACATAATTTTTAATGACCATTTTTTTTTTCATAAACAATAATTGTGTTGTGCTTAACTCTCTGTTACAAATAATAATAAAATATTATAAAAGAGATATAAAAGAATATATATATATATATTCTTCGTACTCTAATTTAATTATTTATGATATATTATCCATATACATAATCATATACATAAATCTATATTTTATAATAAGATAAACTTTTAATCAAAAACTGAAACCAAACCTGAATAAATTGAATCTAATTGCACACAGATTGTTCTTCCCTATAAAGAAAAATAAAA
>JABFQA010001440.1:0-13768 GCA_022817065.1 Probaryconus sp. ZL-2020 | reverse complement strand
TCTTTTAAATCTCATTATTAAAGTTTATTAATTAAATTAATTGTTTAAACAATAACTTATTTTCGCACAAAAAAAATTTGCGAACACGGTATTTCAAAGAGAGAGTTTTACCGACAATTCTGGTTTAAAAGATTGCCCATTCTCTTTTAAATCCGATTATTAAAGTTTATTAATTAAATTGATTGTTTATATAATAATTTATTATTGCACAAAAATAATTATCGAACACGGTATATCAAACAGGGAGTTTTACTTACAATTCTAGTTTAAAAGATTGCCCATTCTCTTTTAAATCTCATTATTAAAGTTTATTAATTAAATTAATTGTTTAAACAATAACTTATTTTCGCAAAAAAAATTTGCGAACACGGTATTTCAAAGAGAGAGTTTTACGGACAATTCTGGTTTACAAGATTGTCCATTCTCTTTTAAATCCCATTATTAAAATTTATTAATTAAATTAATCGTTTAAACAATAACGTATTTTTTCAAAAAAATAATTTGCGAACACGGTATTTCAAAGAGAGAGATTTACGGGTAATTTTTTTTCAAAATATTGTTAATTCTCTTTTAAATCCCATTATTAAAGTTTACTAATTAAATTAATTGTCTTGTTTTTCGCAAAAGGAAATACTTCTTTGATGTGTCCGAGTCGAATACTAGTCTTCGCACGTCATTAAAATTGCAAATTACTAGAGGGAGTAGCGTACTTTTTGCATTTTACTGATTTCATGAAGTATAAATTTTTACTGACTGCTTTTTCGCAAACATAAATAATTCCTTGATGTTTCTAAGTCGAATACTAGTATTCTCACGTCATTAAAATTGCAAATTGCTAGAGGGGTAGCTTACTTTTTGCATTCTGCAGATATCAGGAAGCAAAAATGTTGACTGGCGGATTTTTCGCAAAACTAAATACTTCCTTGATGTGTCTGAGTTGAATGATGATGCAAAAATTTTGATTGGCCAGTTTTTGGCAAACATAAATACTTCCTTGATGTGTATCAATCGAATACTAGTCTTCCTACGTCATTAAAATTGCAAATGGCTAGAGTGGTGCTTACTTTTTGCATTTTGCTGATTTCATGAAGTAAAAAACTTCGATGGATAGATTTTTCGCAAATATACAATTAATTCAATTGGTATAGTAATATACCATTGATGTTTTTGAGCTGAATACTAATGTTTAATTTAAAAGGGGACCCATATATTTGATCACGCTCATTGCGCCCTGGTCTCCCCTATAAAGAGGAAATTATCAAATTTCTGCCCATTGTTCATTTTATTATAAATAAATTTATGCAATTATTCTGTTCCAGTGTTAAAATGATTGCAAATTGAATGAAGGGGTAGCATAATTTTTACATAATTTTTGTTTTTCTGAAATTAAATTGTACATTTCTCTGGGTTAAATGTTTGTTTTGTTATAAAAATCGGCATTATAATTACAATTTCCAAGAAGGAATTACAAAATTTTTGCACCTTATATATTACACAAATAAAGTATCCAGTTAATGAGTTTTTCGCAAAAGTAAATACTTGTGTGCTGATTCTGAATGAAATTATACTTCGCTTATGTTAGAATAATTGCGAATTCTCGCTAGAAGCGGTAAACTTTTTAAACATTTTTAAGTTCATGATAAAAAATGTACATAAATCATTTGCAAATGAAATTATTCATTGCTAGTTCTCAGTAGAATTTTACTCTTACCACGTCATAGAAAATACAAATTTTCAGAGGGAGTAGCTTCATTTTTGCTAATATCATGACATTAAAATTTTGGTTAACGAGTTTTTCGCAAATAAAAATACTCTTTTTATGAATGCAATCGTAGTGTTCTTATATCATGAAACTGTAAAATTTTCAGAAGAAATCGAAAAGGTTTTTTATATTGCATATAGTACATGTAAGAAAAAAGAAATTTTCTTATACAAGAATATTTTTTTCTGTTTCTAAGGCAAATTTTACATTTCATATATCATAAAAGTTATAAATTCAGGAAGGTGATCGAAAAATTGTTGTTCATTGTTATACCACATGAAAATATATTTTTAGAAAACGAGTCTTCCTTATTACATAATTATTTATTATATTGGATAGATACACCATCAAGAGTATCCACATAGACAATATATGTATATCTATCAGTTTCATCAAGAAGATATGATTGTGATTCAGAATCATATAAATTGTCCATACAATCATTTGTTGTAACATTTGTTTTTTCTTTATTCCTGGGATCCAGCTGGCATGCAGCTTCATATGCAGGTCCAAAATCTGCAGTACCGCCGATTAATTCTATATTTTCAAATTCTTTGTCTGAACAGTCATCATCATACTCATCATCTGTAATGAAAAATTTAAAACCTTCTTCCAGTATATCTATTTAATAACAGTTAATCTATTAATTACAAGAAATTATGGCAAAATTTGTATTCTTTTCTTTTACATTACAAGTTTTACTTATTTTTAAATTCATGATGTTTCCAGATTATAAAACATTTTTGATATTTTGAATAGCATAACTGACATTCAAATGGACAAATAGCTTTTGTATTTTTTGACGAATTTGATAAAATTTATATTTTACACAATTACTTTTAGATAAAATGACATGTCATGAGATAACTTAATATGTTTGGTGAAATGGATTTTGGATAAAGTGAAATTTACATAGTTGAATATTTTGGATAAAATTACTTTTGAATAAAACGATATTTGGTTTTTTTGACGGTTTACATACAAATTTTGAATAAAATTTCATCATTTCATAACTACCTTCCTTCAGAATTTCTGTTATATCATGTCTATTTTCGATATATTTTGCACTAAGTTTTAAAAAAGCTTTTGGGCTAATTTCTTCATTTTTCAGTTCTGTCCATATCCTCTGCAAAAAGTCATTTTTCTTCTTTTCTTCTTTAGTTTCCATACCCCGATTCCACGGTTCACTCTCTGCTTGATTTAAGTGCAATTGACACTTCTCCAGAATTTTTGTAAATTTTTCTACAGTCGTCAATAACAGTTTATAATTTTTTTTTAATTGACACTATATCATGAATATACATTTTCTTAATCTATTTCATTAATTATTTTTTGAGAAATGTTATTTAAATAATATGTGCAATTCAACAGCATTATATTACATAACTAAAGCATTTTAATAATAATTGTATCTTTTTTAAATGTATAATTATATTATACTATGGAATTTAATTGTAGGAATAGTTTTTAAACTTTATTGAACCATCATATGAACTTTGCATTCACGTCAGAATGAAACAAATAATTATTAACATAATTATATAAAAAAATAACACATTTGACGTTTCTCATGTTATTGAAATTGCACGTAATATATGAAAATAAATTGTAATAGTTGTAAGTACATAAAAATACATAATAGAAATAACTCTTTTTCCAACATGATAGAATTTACAACACTTTTAATATAACGAAATTTTTCAAAATGCTAATGTTGTTTTGCACGATTTAAGAGCTATAAGTAGCTATAAGAATCTATGAAAAGAACCGTCTATTGAAACAGTTGACATCAGCATTTTTTAACAGAGTTTGTCATTTTTTAATATGTTTCAATACATAAAAAAAAATAACAAAGCATAAAAGATATTTAGAAAATTAATTTTTGCATTAATAAAATTGTTTATTTTAAAAATCTTATAAGCAGATCAATTTTCAATCAATTGGAAATAACATTTCTAAATTGATAGTTTAAATTTATTCTTAAAAAAATGTTAAAAACCTTCACTAAATCATGTTAAATATGTAGTTCTTTAAATTCAACAAAAATACGTTATACAAAATGGAAAGCGTGCTCAACATTTTGTTTATAATTTAACAACATTATTAAATATATCAACATTATTTATGCTTTGATATCAAGCTTACTTATAAATGTTGTCACATTTGGGTTCCTCTTCATACTAGAATTAATTAATTTGTGGAACGCTTCTGAGGGGTTGTTTGTACGCTTTAATAATTGAAAACAGTTATATTCTTTTATGTCTACTCTTTTCATCCACTGCGAGCATATAGATGAAAACATCTTTTCTATTTTTTCTTTAACGAGCGAGCATAATCGATCTTCTTGAGCATATTCATTTATTAGTGGAATTATAGATGAAGATAAATTTTTAAACTCTGCCTCCACATGACATAAAGGTAATAAGGGGATAGCCATGATTTGGTATTTTAATATGTCCAGCTCTTCATCGATTTTCTTGAGTTTCAGCTAATATAAAATAAAAATGATAATATTTATATAAAAATATTGTATAAACAAATTGTATAAACATTTGCAATCCTTACAGGTGAAAAACAATTTGAAATATTCAACTAAGTATTTCGTCAGTATGACAATAACGAAACCATATGATTATTTTAAACAATATTTGGACTAATTAACAAAATAATGCAATGATTTTATAAAATGGTTTACGTATTTATCAAAATGTTTGAGTTAAGATTATTGAAGTTCTATAGAAATTCAATCTTTTAATTTAATCGTTAAAAGGCAATAATATTTTGTGTACTTTTTCAATGAACAAGTGAAAAGTGAACAAATTGAAATAAACTTATAGCAGATATTAAAGATATTGATCGCTGTGTCCGTATTTTTGTTCGCACGTTTTTTAAAGGAATATCATTGATATCATTAAATTATTAATATTATTATTTATTTCTATTAAATTATTACGATTTTACTCACGTTTATAATTTTTTTTTTTTCAAGTTTTGTTAACATTTTTTTTAAACCTATTTCCCTAAACTTTCTATTTATAGCCTGCAACAATTAAAAATTACATTATAATTTAGGTATGGTAACAAATGTACCAGCGAATAAGCGCTTAATAGTAAATTGTGTGCTAAGTGCAGTTAGTAGGCAATTCGTAACAATGGACGAATTGACAATTCTGTAGTTAGACTGACCAATTACTGTCATTTTTGTCATTGTAATGAGATATAAGTGAAAATGTACTTACTTGGGTAAAATGAAAATAACATTTCCTTTTGGTAATGTTCTCATAAACATTAGAGAATGCATTTCCAATTGCTTCTTCGAAATCCGTATATACAACGTTCACCTGCAACGTCGGTGTTTGTGTTTTAAAAAATTCAATTGCAACTACATATGCCTCATAAGTTTTTCTGGGCATCAAAAAAGACATTGCAGGTATATTCTGTAAAATAATGTGATTTATTTTATAAATGCTCCAAAGTCTAAATCTACATTTGCGAGGTATACTGAAACCTCGCAAATGTAGACATATCTGCGTCCTTTTTTTTCCATAAACGTTGCTGTGGTTTAAAAGAAAAAAAACATTCTACTATCTTGAGGTTCTAGTGTATTAAATTATAATTTTGAGTGGTAAATTTTACGAATTATAATACATTACTTTAATCTGTGTTTCGCACGTTATTTACTATTAACTTTATCCACAAAATGACGTCATGGTCTTTCTACTGTTAATCATATCATATTTTTTTATGTGTTGATCACATTCAGGCATTTTGCCATAATTTAAAAAGTGAATATTTCTTGCTAATTTGAATGTTTCATGGAAGATTTGTTATTGAAACTTGTGACAAATATTACGAAATAATATACAGTTTTACGTGTGTATGAGATATGTATTCAATAAAAAGAGATTTCAAAGTTATTGAAACTAATTATAATAAATTACCACATATGTGATCATCTGGGGTTAAAATAATATACATAAGACATAATATACATAATAATATAAATAATAAGACATACTTTGTTATTGTAATTCACAATCAACGATAGAAGCTGATTGCTTTTCCTCTTTCTCGTAAATAACGTATGTGGTACACATGCAAAAGTAGCATCCGCATTAATGAACACTTTATCATCACCTACTATTCTTTGAATATCATTTAATAATTGAGGAGAGTATAAAGCAGCTATTGTGTCGTCTTTTTTGTCACTAATAAATTTTAATGCTTCAGCAGTTAAATAATTTCCATCAGAAATTTTTATTGGTTTTTCTTTTAAGCTTTTAACAAACTCTTCTAGACTATTCTGAGAAACACTGCAAACATTATTTGCAATTTTTAACCAATTTATTATTGAATATTTCATGCTGTCATACGTAACATGTTTAGCAATATCGGTAAACCTGTTATAAAAATGTAATCATATTACAATCCTTATTGAGAAAAAACATAGGAATTATAACGTAGAAATTCAAAAAAATTAATAATAAATGAAAAGCAAAAATTAGTTGAAAGTACAGTTATACTTTAATAATGTTTTGATAAAATTGTAACGAAAATAACATTTAATCGTAACGATTGCATTGTCCAAGGCATGGAATGCATGATACTGTGGGAATCTGGAAAAAATATCTGCCAAAAAATTGAGAAATGAATGCATCCTGTTTGTGCCAAAATAAAAATTATGGTTTTAAAGGGGAAGGCGCGTACGCGCTGGCCTCAAAAATGGTAATAATGCAAAAGGTCCCCGTTGGGCATTTATCTTATAAATTAAATTTATGCCTCAGTCTATGAATAAATTATTGCCTTACCGAACGTACAAAAAATTTTTTTTTTAATAAAAAAATATTTTCGACCACTATACAGCCGTTAAAGTTAGAGTAAACTGATGATTTTTTATATAAGAATATTCCGCAGATGTAACGATTATTTATATTTGGCGTGTTCGCTTTCCAACAATATTTTGTATTAATAAAGGACGCACTTATGTGACTTGAATTGTCTGTCCTATATTAATATAAAATATTGTTGGAAAGCGAACACGCCAATTCGCATAAAATACACCATTTTCTTCTAAAACACCACGGTAAACGTTATATTACATTTTTTGTACCTGTGGTATCATAACAATAACATTTTACACGTACGCATTTTTGCATTTTCAAAATTTATTTACTGCAAATAATACAAAATCGTACTAAATTTGCATTCTACTTATTCAGCTTGGTATTTCCGCAGATCTCAATTGGGATTAATAGAAAAAAGGGAAAATAGAAATTTCAGGTAGACAGAAGAAGGTTTCTGTAAAGTTATGAATTAAATTTAAAAATGCTACCTAACAAAACGTAATTACACGAAAAATGGGAACAAATTGAAAAATACTCAAATACTCCATTTAAGTTGTTATTAAAACTAACAATGCATTATGATTACGTGCATAATTTTTCTTACTTTGTAATTTATAAAGCCTATAATTTTTTCAAATAATAACCATCGCAGAAATGTGTTACTTACGAAGGCTGCCTGCAAACATGCATATAAATATCATTTGGGTCCAATTCCGGCATTTCTTTAGTTGCATCAAAAACTGCGCATTTAAAGTCATAAATTTTTTCTATGAGTGGTTTCTTTTCATGCTTGTGCATTTCAATGCTATTATTTTTAGTGTATTTACACTGTCCATCAATGACAGCCACTCTAACTGTACAATTTGAATATGCACATACAGCATATCTATAAAAACATACAAAATTAATTTCATTTTTGTAACAAAAATTTCAAAATTGAATTAAACGTAATTTATTTTAGAAACATGTTATTTCGCATATTAAAATTACATTCTCCAATTAATATGTGCCATTGAAAAATATTCTTCCACTGAGGCGTCGAAATCATCTAGGGTCAACTGGGGTAAAAGTGACACATCATTTTATGTCAGTTTATCCAACAGAAAATTGCAATGACTATGTATATTAGCAGATTATAGTTAAGAGTTAAAAAAAGAAACTAATAATAAAGGTATGAATTAATTTTTACTATTAAAAAGTAAGATGTCACAATTACCACATCGTGTCACACTTACCCCGGTTGTTCATTTTATATTTGCAATGCTTATTACCTCATTCAAAGTACATTAAAATGGCAATTTCGCTGTGACAATATCAAAGGATCGTAACACTTACAGAAAAAAAAAATCGTTGTTGAAAGAATATTCGACATATCAAGTGAAGCAATAAAAAGATTATACTAATGGATTACGCATTGAGATTGTGCATGCAAAATGCACAATCTCAATGAAATTAGTGTCTCTAATGAAATGTCAGTTCATTAATTTAATTTGTTAATGTTAGTTCGTAAGAACCCAATGAATGAAAAATAAAAAGACAAAATTCCTGAAAGACAACCGTTCCCTTTCCAGTACATTTTAAATTATTGTTCCAGGTTATTGAGAAATTCCTTTCATTTGTAATTAAACATTTAATTTTTGCAATAAAAATTATTGATTATTTTTATTTATTAATTCAATTAAAAACAAGTATTATTCTTTGTATATAAAATTAAATTATTTCGAATAATCTATCTGTCAAATTGATAGTTCTCAATCTATATGACATTATTATCCAATTTCTGAATGACATAAGGGAGGGTTCTGTTTATAAGTTAACAGAAATTTATTTTTTTGACATAATGGAAAATGTAAAAAATTAGTAACATAACAATTACAATGTAAATAATGAAAATTCCCAATTAAAATAGTAATTTCTATTGATTTTTTTTAAATTCTATGAATTTTGTTTTGTGAATGTATACGCGAAATTCAAAAGCATTTTCATAAAACGTAGTAATCACATCGTACATGATTTGTCATGTGAATGAAATTTGTGGTAATATGAAAATAATTCTTGTACTACAAGCACTGCATACTTGTAACAAAACTGTAATAAGAATTTTGTACAATTACAGCAATTAGTAATACAAATGTACAGAGAATCTGCAATTGAACATTAGTAATTAATTTAAATTTACATATAAATTATAAATTGACATTATTGTTTTGCTGTAATTTTACAAACAATGTGATTTTTTCAGTGCGTAATTGCATTTTTTTATGGAAAAGTTGAAACTTACTGAACAAATTTGCCATCATTATTTTTGTATTTTTGATTACGGATAAAACGATATCCATCATGATACAAACGTTGAGATTTGTCGTACAACTTCCACTCACGACGGTCTATTTCTTCTTGTTTTTTTTTATTCTTATTATTCATTTTTTACTTTATATTTATATATATATATTATATATTAGAAAGCTTATATTTAAACTATATTTAAATATAAAAACACTAATTATTGAAAATAATAAAAAAAATTAATATTAATGAACAATTAATAAACGTTGATTAATGAACTTGCGAACTGTTTCCAAAATTTTATGGAAAGATACTAAGGCTGTGTTATGAACTGTGAACTTTTTGAAATAGGAGTGAACGTAAGATAGAAAGAGATAGACCGACGAGAAAAGTTCACAAGTTCGCAACACCGTACTAAGGTAGTTGTATCAGTCACCGACACTGCTATTACCGACATAATTTTGAAATAATATTAAAAAATTCATCTATTATTATAAATTATTCTAAATAAGATTGTTTTAATAGTTATTTTATAGCAGAATTACACAAAAAACATAGTAAATATTATCTTAGAATTATATTATTTAGAATTATGTGACCTGTCGGTAACTGGTGCTACTACCCTAATTCTCGGAAAGATGGCTATTGTTCTTTGTGTCAACAATTTCAATTAATGTATCTTTTTCATTTGGCGTGAACTTTTCCATTGAAGTAACGCATTTTGTGGTGTTTAACAAAGGATCGCAGAGGAGAAAAAAGAAAAAAATGATCATATTTGAAAGAATCAGGAATATCTTTTTTATTTATGTATTTATTTGTTCACCTTTCGAGTTATTATAAAATAGTGTTTTATATTCCACTTTTTTTATGTAATGTATTAAAGAAAATACTACCAAAACCTTAAAATAAATATATGTAAATATACCATTGTCTTAGCAAATGATCCTACGTACATAAATTTTCTGTTACACAAATACTCCCAGTGCTAGACATTCTTTAAAATTATTGCAATATAAAAGAAACATTGTATACATAAATATTAAAAAAGGAGAAATAAAAATTTTTAGTTATTTTCCGTAATAAAATATATGTTTACTAGCCAGATAGCAAAATGCGATTAAAGATTATAACAAAAATTACCCACAAAATTTGCAGGGACATTACTCATAAACGTGCGCATATAAATACGTTTCTTTAAATGTTGCCTAATATGTTCTGCATATTGCTATCTGTGTATAAGAAAAAGTGATCATTTAATTTAAAAAATCCTTTTTCCTTTAGTGAAATAATTAATTACTAAAAATACGTAGGACAAGTAAAATTAATTTCACTTACTCATATGCATGATAAAATTTGTATTCAAACTATTTAGAAAATGCATCAAAAAATAATTAATTAGCAATTATAATCAGATTTATATAAAAATCATTTATCTGTAGTGAACAAATGTTAGAATAAAAAAAAATTTTTAAGAAGAATGTTACATAAAATACAAATTAATACATCTTAAAGGAATAATGCGCATTTTTTTCTGTGAATTTACAATTTTTGTTAGATAGTTCTAGATAAATTGCACTTTAAACAGACTTGACAAATTTCGTGTTCCAAAACTGCTTTCAAAAATGGCTTTTCTCGGACTAAGCGATTTAACAACTTTGCGACTCCCTCTAGCAATTTGCAATTTTCATGACGTGGAAAGATTAGTATTCGACTCAGAAATATGAAGGAAGTACTTACTTTTGCGAAAAACATGTCAGTCAAAATTTTTGTTTCATGATATCAGCAAAATGCAAAAAGTAAGATACTCCCTTTAGCAATTTGCAATTTTACTGACGTGAGAATACTAGTATTCGAATCAAACAAATAAAGGATGTATTACGTTTGCGAAAAATCAGACAGTCAAAATTTTTACTTCATAAAATCAGCAAAATGCAAAAAGTAAGCTACTCCCTCTAGTAATTTGCAATTTTGATGACGTGGGAAGACTAGTATTCGACTCAGACACATCAAGGAAGTATTCACTTTTGCGGAAAACAAGACAATCAAAATTTTTGCTTACTGATATCTACAAAATTGAAAAACTAAGCTATTCCCTCCAGCAATTTTCAATTTTAATGACGTGCGAAGACTAGTAATCGACTCAGACAAATCAAGGAAGTATTTACTTTTGCGAAAAACAAGACAGTCAAAATTTTTGCATCCTGATATCTGCAAAATTCAAAAACTAAGCTACTCCCTCTAGCAATTTGCAATTTTGATGACGCGAGAATACTAGTATACGACTCAGACACATCGAGGAAGTATTTACATTTGCGAAAAATTGGCCAGTAAAAATTTTTACTTCATGAAATCAGCAAAATGCAAAATGTAAACTACTCCCTCGAGCAAATTGCAATTTTGTTGACGCGGGAATACTAGTATTCGACTCAGACACATCATTGAAGTATTTATGTTTGCCAAAAAAATGGCCAGTTCAAATTTTTGCATCATGATATCTGCAAAATGCGAAATGTAAGCTACTCCCTCCAGCAATTTGCAATTTTGATAACGTAGGAAAACTAGTATTCGACTCAGACACATTAAGGAAGTATTTACTTTTGCGAAAAACAAGACAGTCAAAATTTTTGCTTCCTGATATCTGCAAAATGCAAAAAGTAAGCTACCCCCTCTAGTAATTTGCAATTTTACTGACGTGAGAATGCTAGTATTCGACTCAGACAAATAAAGGATGTATTTACTTTTGCGAAAAACGGGACAGTCAAAATTTTTGCTTCTTGATATCTGCAAAATGCAAAAAGTAAGCTACTCCCTCTAGCAATTTGCAATTGTAATGACGTTGAAAGACTAGTATTCAACTCAGACACATCAATGGAGTATTTATTTTTGCGATAAACATGTCAGTCAACATTTTTACTTCATGAAATCAGCAAAATGCAAAAAGTAAGCTACTCCCTCTAGCAATTTGCAATTTTAATGACGTGCGAAGACTAGTATTGTACTCAGACACATCAAGGAAGTATTCACTTTTGCGAAGAACAAGATAGTCAAAATTTTTGCTTCCTGATATCTGCAAAATACCAAAAGTAAGCTACCCCCTCTAGTAATTTGCAATTTTACTGACGTGAGAATACTAGTATTCGACTCAGACAAATGAAGGATGTATTTATGTTTGCGAAAAACCAGTCAGTCAAAATTTTTACTTCATGAAATCAGCAAAATGCAAAAAGTAAGCTACTCCCTCTAGCAATTTGCAATTTTAATGACGTGCGAAGACTAGTATTCAACTCGGACTCATCAAGGAAGTATTTACTTTTGCGAAAAACAAGACAGTCAAAATTTTTGCTTCCTGATTTCTTCAAAATTCAAGAACTAAGCTACTCCCTGTACCAATTTGCAATTTTAATGACGTGCGAAGACTAGTATTGGACTCAGACACATCAAGGAAGTATTTACTTTTGCGAAAAACAAGACAGTCAAAATTTTTGCTTCCTGATATCTGCAAAATGCAAAAAGTAAGCTACTCCCTCTAGCAATTTGCAATTTTAATGACGTGCGAAGACTAGTATTGGACTAAGACACATCAAGGAAGTATTTACTTTTGCGAAAAACAATACAGTCAAAATTTTTGCTTCCTGATATCTGCAAAATGCAAAAAGTAAGCTACTCCCTCTAGCAATTTGCAATTTTAATGACGTGGAAATACTAATATTCGACTCAGACACATCAAGGAAGTATTTACTTTTGCGAAAAACAAGACGGTCAAAATTTTTGCTTCCTGATATCTGCAAAATACCAAAAGTAAGCTACCCCCTCTAGTAATTTGCAATTTTAATGACGTGAGAATACTAGTATTCGACTCAGACAAATCAAGGATGTATTTATGTTTGCGAAAAACCAGTCAGTCAAAATTTTTACTTCATGAAATCAGCAAAATGCAAAAAGTAAGTTACACCCTCTAGCAATTTGCAATTTTCATGACGTGGAAATACTAATATTCGACTCAGACACATCATGGAAGTATTTATGTTTGCGAAAAACTCGTCAAAGAAAAATTTAACTTCATTAAATGAGCAATGTGCAGAAATTTTGCAATTCCCTCTAGGAATTTGCATTTTCAATGACGTAGAAATAATAGTGTTCTATTCACAAATATCAACGGTCTATTTATATTTGCGACAAATTTGTCAATCGAAATTTTTATATCGTGAAATAAACAATGTGCAAAAATTTGGCTGTTCCCTCTGGTAATTTTCAATTTTAATTATGTATCGAGACTTATATTTATCACGAACGTGTTAATGGATACTTTATATCAGCGAAATGCTCATTAATCTAGTTTTATTTTATGATATCAGCAATGTGCAAATATGTGGCTGTTCCCTCTATGAATTTGCAATTTTCATAACATAAAAACACTTAAATTCGATTTAGAAAATGACTCCAAATAGTCTCATTTGCGAAATATTAATTAGTTACTTTTCTTATGTATGATTTTATTTTAGTTGTCATTTGTTTTCATTTATTTAATAATTAATTTTTTTATTTTATTTAATAATTAATCAATTGTATATAAAAAATTAATATACACATATTAACAATTTTTATCATCTAATAATTGATAATGTAATTATCAATTAATATCTACTTATTACACGTAAATATTATTATTTTATTATATTTCTTTATTGGTCTTAACACGTAAATATTTGTTAAAAGTTTACATTGCGCCATCTATGAGAAATCCATACGACATCCAATAGAATTTTGTGTACGTTGGCGTTACTTATATCCATATAAATGGGCATTTAGTTTTTTTCTGCTGAATGTTGGTATGCCGTTTTCTGTTCTATTATTTTCTGTTCGATTCCACCTTCCC
>JABFQA010001439.1:0-13769 GCA_022817065.1 Probaryconus sp. ZL-2020 | reverse complement strand
GATCCCCCAATTAAATTTTCGTCGTTATCGTATCTATTTTTTGAGAGTTATTAACAATTTTCATAAACAATTTATAATAAATATTAAACTGTTCATACGCAATCGATAAAAATTTGGAAAAATGTTTCTGAGCCCCAAAGGATCCCCCAATTAAATTTTCGTCGTTTGCGTATCTATTTTTCAAAAGTTATTAACAATTTTCATAAACAATTTATAATATATATTAAACTGTTCATACGCAATCGATGAAAATTGAAAACTGACCGCAGTTAAAAAAAAAAAAAGGAAAACTTCGCGAGAAAGTTTTTTTCTCGATAATATTAACGCATCTGAAGGTCAATTAATTTCAGATCTAACGAAATACTATTTCAGTATTTGCTCTGACATCGATCGAATGTCATCGTGAGCATTTATCGTTCGGTAGTGCTTTTTTTATTAAATTTTGTTTAATTCGCGAGTGTTCGGGAGTGTTTTGCTGTTTCAGAAGGGACACCGATACCAATGAATCCAGGGATTAAATTATTCTGCGATAAAACAAAGGTTTGATATGCAATTCTATAAAATTTTATAAAATTTTAATAAACAATTTTTATAATTAATCGATTTTTTATATGTTACATACCAACATTGAGGCAAGTATTGGATTGACAGTTTTGTTGTAAATACTGTTATTAAAATTAACAATTTTAATTACTTTTCCTATATATTTTTTTTTATTTCAGCGTAATTATATTATCAACATTATTTTTCTCAGGTACTAAAGTGTCAAATGACACAATTTTACATACGAATATATTGATATATATAACGTATATAATGTTATTATAAATAATTGATAATAACTATTAAACTGTTGATACGCAAACAATGAAAATATGGGAAAGTATTTCTCAATAAAACCTCAAAAGAATCCCCCAATTAAATTTTCGTCGTTTGCGTATCTATTTTCATATATGGTTATTATACGAAATTGTAACAATATTTGATTTCTTGATAGCGCAAATGTGTATTATTATATAATATTTTTATTATTATATGCTTATACAATTGAAAGGGAAATAATACCAAGTTTAAGAATAAACACACTGATATTGGAAATTCTATAACTGCGGCATAATACACATTGTTTGGTACTCGGGATAAAGACTAGAGTTACAAGGGAGAGTCGTGGCGAAAGTCATTGCGATTTCGGGTGACTCGTTAAAAGTAATTTGTGCCTTTCCCATTCGCTAATGCTCCCGTCGCTCGAACGCTACCGTTCGTTGTCGTTTCGACGGCACTTAATTTTTATTTAAAGTGCCCGACAACACAGTCATAGTCAGGCGAAGAGAGTCACTGGCGACAGTCTTGCGTGCGTCTCTCGTACCCATTTTGCCGTTCATTTCGGAGCAATTTCAATCGATTACCACGATTAAAATAAAATGTAAATGCTCCCGGTGCGAGTCGTGTGTTGACTATGCAAATTCCTTTCGGTAATCGCTGAGTGGAAGCTGATGTCTTCCTTTACTACTAATAGCTGGGAAAAGTAAAAAAGGCAAAGCGCGCTGAAAGAAAGTTACGGAACGTAGGTATAAATAAAAGTGACTGCCAAGCAAATGCGACTGACTCATCTCCCTCTTTTCTTTCTGACGTATTTCAGTAAATTGTACGCTCAAGGAATTGTCGCAAGCAACTCCTTCTTTTCCATTCTAACAATTTCACGAGAAATGTTTTTTTTCCGTTTCTTTTTTTTTTTTTTTTTTTTTTCATACCACAAAGTAAATTCTTTCATTTAAATAACGTCATTATATCAAACGATAGAAAAAGGTGCGTTTATCTATTATTCATTTGAATTACACTCTATTCGATATTTATTGTAATAATTCACATATATTTTATTTTTCATTATTGTTCCGATCAAACTATGCTACTAAATGTAACTGTGCGTACACTGCAAAAACACGTGTTTCATTTGTATCATTTTTAAAACGTTTATAAATGTTTCCCATGTTAAAAAGATAGGTTAAAAATTGAAACACATATAAACGTTTTAAAAATGCTACAAAAACGTTTTAAAATGAAACACTTGTTTTTACAGTGATATAACTGTAGTTTTATCCAATAAACTTTATGGGTACTCATTCAATTAAATATATAATTTTATTTAGGGATAATAAAAGTTTTATATGCACAACACAACTTTTTTTTTGAAATTCGTTTATTGTCATATAAAAAACAATGTTTTTCTGAATCTCTAATCGTTACAAAATTAATACGTTATCAACGGCGATTGATCATGCTAAATGTTTACATAAAAATTATTTGTTTGAAATAAGAATCAATTTTATAAATCATTTTATTTATAAACCGATATTTAATGCAATGAAAAGTGAAATATAAGGTGTTCATTAAAGGTGATAAATTTGTCGTTGAGAAAATGAGATTTGGTAAAGTGTTGCAATAATGAAGGTTAAAGAACATAAAGTAGAAGTAGACGACTGGAGTGTTTTACTTCGACAGTCGTTCTCCGGGGTGCACTTGACTTGAATATTTTAGCGAAATTGCCGCGGACGTGAAATTCGTCTTATTTTCTCCGACGGTGCTGATTCCGTTGACCTGCTTCGATATTTATTTCCTATCGTTGGGTTCTTCGACGTATCTATTCTCTACGTATCCATCTACCTATCTACCTTACCAGCTACCCCACCTTCATCTACTGCCTATGTAATTCGCATTCGATTTTTCCTTCAGTTTATCAACTATTTACGGCAGATAAGCCGCCGTCGTTGTCGTTGTCTCTTAGAGTCGGATAAATATTATAGTTGATGGATAAACCAAGGTTTCCCAATGGAACGATAAATTAATTCCCCTATATCTGTCCGTCTCTCTATATCTTTATCCATCCATCTGTCTATTTATCTGTATCTATATCGCACAACTTTCACCGATATTACAGTGTCTTTCGGTTTATGAGATTTCATTTATTTCATTTGTTTAAGTTATAATTAAATGCTCTCAACAACTGAATAAGCATATGATCACATACGGAGAAAAAATGTTTTAGAAAAATTACCATCTTCGTTAATAAAGTGCGGCGGATGTCCTTTCCCTTACGATTTGTTCAGGGAAAAATTAATATCTTTTCCAATATAAAGTTTCAACAAGCTAGCAAATTTTAACAAAAAAGATGGTAATTTTCCAGCCAGGGGAGTATATCCGATGGTAATTTTTATTTGTTTTTTTCTTCGCAGTGCAATAATAATAATAATGTTATAACAAAATTTCCTGAATATAACATTTCTCTGAATGTGGAATTATTAAAAGAAATTCCATTGAGCAACAAATCATGAAACAAAATGAAACTTGAACCTTTGGAAAGCTGTCATTATTATTAGAGCACATTTACATGCAATTCCAGTCGATCGATTTTGTAGACCAAACAAAGAGAGAACATCGCGTAAAAAAGCCAGATATACAAACTCGTATACAGATAGATACTATCTTCCCCAAATCAACGTACATGACTATAAAACTGCGCGAGTAATTCGGCAAATGCAATAATCGTGTATTTCTGTAGCGATCGTTAAACTCGCGGACAACGACGCATTTCAAGTGTCCGTAAATGTGGCGCAGAGATATCGCGAGCTAATTATGAGCGCGCGGTCGCGCTCGACGTTCGATTGTACGAATCGATGTACGATAGGGCACGTTGTGCTCGCGAAGCACATACGTACTCACGCCGGTATTTCAACGGCGTTCGTTCAATCGATCGATGCCAGACGCCAATGGCTGGCTTCTCTACGATTTCGCACGACGATTTCGCCTTTCAACGACCAAGACCTTTTTCGTAACACGCCGATAAATTTATTTCCTATTACTGATCACAGTAAACTCCTACATGTAAAAAAAAAACAATTAACATTCGATGAAAAAAAAAAAATAGAAACTTCAACAGCAGTTTTTATGTAGATCAAAATGACACATCAAATGAATTCATTAATATCAGTTGTCGAAATTCGTCGGAGGGGAACTTCTTTCTACTCATGTGGCTATTGCCAATGAACAGTGAAAAATAGAGCAGCGCGGCGAAACAATATGGTTCGAATGAACGAATGAATGAATGAAAGAATAATTTTTGGTTTGGACGCAATTGGAAAACTGTTGGGTGCCGTTGGATAGACTTAGACGCCTTGGAAATTGGCAGAATGTATCGGTTCGGAATGTTCGCGGTGCATCGGGCATTGACTAATGGCACGCCTGTTGCAGTCCGGTTACAAAGCAATTTGCTCGGCGCAACTATCCAACCGGTGTTTGTACGATGTGACAAAGCCGTGACAAGAGTGACACGGTGACATGAAACGCGCGACAACTAATTAATCATCCCGGCTGAATGTAACGACGCTCAATGAATGCGCGCCCATGCACGGCCATGCATGGCCACATCAGGTCCTTTCAATTCCATTCGGACGCGTCCGAATCCACCTAGGCGGTGCGCCTAGGTGCCGGCCGCAGGGCTTACGGGATCGACAGTGCTATTGCCTGCTCGTCCTTGCTAATGTGCCTCTTGCGAATTTACACGACAATCATCATCTTTTACCAATTTTCAACGCCATACTCTAATTCTGAAAAAATCGATATATAACACGTAAAAAAAAGTTCTATTAAAAATTACTATATCATCTCTAGGCGTACGATTCCATCTTATTACAAAAATTGTAATAGTGGTATAGTAAAATTTAGTTACATGAAAGTGATATCCTCGTGTACCAACTTTTTTTACGTGTACTATTAATATATTAAATTCAACAGATACATTGAATCCAACAATGTAATTCTCTCCCAACGTTACTTCAGTTCCATCTTGTATTGAATTTTTTAAAGGTGGATCGTGGAGAGAAATGGAATAGATAATCATTCCTCACGGTGGATGGCGAAGACGCAACGCTAAACTTTAATCATGAATTAATAATTGGTTGCGGATCGATATCCTTTCTGCAACTAATCTCACTTTTGCGTAGCTCGAAAGACGTCGCGACGCCATCGTCGCACGGCTTCTAATTAACTCTCTCTAATTTTCCTTCCTTTCGGGTCCTGTCAACGCGTATCCACCTCGCAGACATATCCGTCGTCTGGCGCACAGGATCTCCTTGCTTTCAAATCCGGAGGTAGCAACGCGATGAATTTTCTTCGCGTGATAAATATATAATAGCTTGTGTCACGCGACAAAGCTTCGGCGCTCGACGGATAGGTACACGATGAGTGCTTAAGATATAATTGGAGAACGAAGAGAGCAGCAACAAAGGAAAGAATGACTCGAGTCGGCTACGGAGTCCGCTAACCGAACACTTATTTGTGCTTTTACAAACCCATAATGCAATATTTTATAATTTTCTTTTTACAATCTTGAAGAAGAATAAGAATTTTAAGAATTTAGATTAATCAATGTCTGAAAGCCATGATTACAACGTTAACAGTTTAGCCTAGTCTACTAAAGGACTTGTCGAAAACAACGCCACGTTGCGTTAATGTCGCAGCAGATGGAGATTATGGGCAGGTTATGGGCGTAAAATAATGGAGGGAGAAAGCAAGTAGCATCGAGTAAAGAGTGAAGAATCGTGAAGTCGTTAATCGTCTTTCTCGAATATTGCGGAGCTAGGTCAACAGGATTACCCCGCGTTCGGTAAAGATGCGCGGGCTTGTGAAATGCCCTTTCGCTGAATAATAAGAAGAGCAGAAGAGTTACAAAGAGTTGGAAATAGAAGAAGGTAGGTACCACTTATTGGATTGGCTTTGGAACTCTTTGAAAATGTAACGTCGCTCTGACGTGAAGTGGATCTTAGCACGGCGACCTTTCCGAGTGTATCGATTCGATCCAACGTTCGGAGTGCGTGAGCACACAGTATCAGACAAATGGAGAACGTTCTCCAAAAGACCCTTGACTTTATCTTCGGGAGCACAGCTCGTGGGAATAACCGAATATCTGGCGTCATTCGATGACCCCAGAACCAGAAGCTCCTCTCTCTCCTTTAAGACCTCAAGCTGTTGCTAAGGGATTGATGGGGTTGCCATGGCAACCACGCCGAGGGCCTATTGTTGCACCCTGTGCTCCTCACCCGACACCCGACTGCTACTGCTGCTGCCCCATACCTACATGGCATATTTATTTGCGTGTAATGTGGCCACGTACGTACATACGTCTTGCACGCGCGCGCGCATACACTGACACACACACTGCTAAAGGAACCGACGTACATGCGTCATATTTATGCATCTATGCCAGTGGTACCAAGCCTCTTGACGTAACATCGGGGCAACGTCCTTCGTCATTAAAGACGAAGGCGCCATACCATTTTGCTTTCTTTCCAAAGGGAATGAATATAATCCTGTTTTTCATTTCGTGGACTTTTACTTTGTGATCGATATCAAGACACGATTCTCGATAGAACTATTTGATAGCAGGTAGCTCTGGCCTACTTTCTGATGCAACAAGGGTTGCACTACTCTTCTTTCGTTAGTCTTAATCAAAGACACGTTGGAAGATTGATCAGCGTCAGATATCAAAGGAAATGTTTTTCCGCGCACGCGGTAGTCCCGGCGCTGACAGATGGTGCACTGAAGGAGCTTGCAATTAGTATCTATCTTTAATTGCGATGCAGATAAAAAAAAAAGAAAAAGAGGAGAGGGACACGCGAGGACGTGTGCCCGACACACACGCGAATCGGCGGATAAGCTCGCTCGCTCTTACTTTCATCCCGCGTAATTAAAACCACGGCGTCGTTCTTGCGACGAATGGGGAGACGGTTCGTGTAATCGCAGTTGGAGCACGACGCGCACCGCGAAGACAAGAGATACAGACGCGTAGACGTAAATGCGCTGCGTCTCCTTCTGACGACGGTGTGCGTGCGTGCATTGTACGGGCGACTCGCGAGTCCAATGATTACCCCAAGTTATTATTACCGCCTTTAGATGCGCCTTTTTGCATTCAGGTTTCCATTCCAGGGTAATACATGCTTCTCTACTTATGGCGACGTGCACACATCTTCGTACCGCACCCGACATATATGCAATCCAGCCGTATATACGTCAATGCACACATGAATATATATATACAGCGGCGGTATTGTACGTGGATTCCCAATTTCAAGATGGAAACTATACCACGCCATGGGATTGGCTTGCCATTGTCGCGAATTGAAATATCGTTGAATGGGAAAAAAATTTGCGACACTGTGATTGACTTCCAGTGCATTGCTAATGTTTGTTACCCTCGCAAAAATTATTACTGCTTGTAGTCCCAAGCGCGCTGCAACGTTACATTATTCAGATTTATACACGTAAAAAAAGGTATATTAAAAATTACTATATCATCTAGGTGCACAAGAATATTATCACATTCATGTATCCAAATTTTTACTATACCACTATTACAATTTTTGTAATAAGGTGGAATACAAATTTCTACATGTCGTAATAAAGATTCCACATTTTACTATACTATATTGGAATGTTTATTATATTACATTACAAAAATTGTAAAAATAGTATAGTACAAATTTAAAATCTCAAAGCGATATCCTCGTACACCTAGATGATATAGTAATTTTTAATATAGCTTTTTTACGTGTAGAATGGATACAGATAAAGTCGAAAGTTAATTTTTGAAACAGTATTGCACTCGTTAGTTACAAGTTGTACGAGTGAATGTATTTCGCTTTGAATTGTAAAATTAATTACATCGAAAATTATTCCCTCTTTTGGTATATCGGTTAACGGCTACTATCTAGTGTCAGAAAAGGCATGTACGCGTGTCGTGTAATTAATTCAAAATTTCTTAGCTGGGTGCAAACACGACGAGACGTAATTCCGGTAATAGGAAAATTATGTAAAACAAGAGCGTTACAAGTTCGACAGGAGTGTCTCGCGAAGTTCGTGGGAAGAACTCGCGGAAGAAGACAAAGGAACTCGGAGGAGAAAATGCAATTCGCCGTCTCTCTATTACCGTCCGAAATACGGGCGCGTATTCGAGCACTCGAAAACCGAGTCTCGACGGAAATGGCTTTACGAGGTAAAGCCACCAGTCTATCTCACACACGCGAGGGCACGAGTAAAGAGCGCGGATGATTCCATCTGAGCTATCAGCCAGTAGCGCATAAAACGCATAAGCGCCAAGTATAAAACGTAACTTTGTTAGCTTTACAGTCGGAGTAACGCGTAAACGTGTTTAATAAGAGCATCTTATTTATGAATATCACGGCCCGGGGGAATTCGCCTCACTTCGCCCTTCGCCAGCAAGAGACGAGACAGCCCTTTCCGGGTCGGTAATTTTCGCGGGCATCTGGCCTGCGAAAATATGAAATGCGACCGAACCTTTTCGGTCGTAACTTTTTCGCGTGCATTATAAAATTAACGCTACGCGCCGACATCCTCGCGGCAGAATAATCACAACGGAACCGCAATAATCGTCAAAGTGAAATTTAATACATTGTACTCTCGATACAATCCATTTGATATCGCTCGTAAAAAGACAGTAGTAATCACTATCTCATGTATATTTTCTGTATAACTGATGTATTAGTTGAAAAGAGAAATGTTTTTCACATTCATCTATTCATCTTTCGTAAGAAGAGAAGGTGTCACTACTATCTATAAGAAGGGGGCGGAAGATGAAATGTAAATAAATGGGGTTGTTCTTCGCGACATACGTTATCGCACGATCGTCTCCGACGTCGTTAAGTTAACTTCTAATGTCGATTTCAGTAATATACATTATTACACAAATAATAATATAATTCGATTTGTTTACGAATATGTTAAACAGTAACAATAATAAGGATAAGAGCAGCATCGCTTAAATCGAACGGAAAACTGCATTTGGCAATAGAAGTTATCGATCTCGAGCGTTATGCGTCGTTATCCAGTCCGTCGTTAGCATGATCATTATCGAAACGCGGTGTTACTTCCGGTATCTTAACATCCGATCGATTGGGCGTCGTGCGCTTTGCCAATAGCGTGTCCGGACAACTGGGCGGGTATCGTAAGCAAACAGCGGTAGCATCTGTGGTCAAACATGCTCTGGCATAATGCACGCACTAAACATTGGTATCGCCGTATTATTGCCCGTACATTTGGACGGGTTCGGGGTTTGCGAGTCGTCGCCGCTAGAAGCTGGGGCATTCATCCGGAAACGGAGAAGGAGAATCCGGGGCGAGAATGCGCGGTTTATCTGCGTTTACGGCCGGACATTTTTTCGCGGCTGCCTGGCTTTGGGTTTAATTTGTAATAAAGACCCTCACTTTTAATTCCTTATCTGCGCCGGCGAGGACGATATATGCAAATACGAGCGAACCGACGAACCGTCGAACGACGCGTCGGTACGCAGTTGCGAGGAAAATGAGTTTCGAGGCTAAATTAAACATTTGCCGAGCAAATGTAATGTGCCTCGCTCGAAATCATCTCCGCACATTGACGAACCTCCGCGGAACAAAGACCGCCTGCGAAATGCTCCCTTGAATTATATACTCGCAGATTACCGCCGAGCTGAGAATTTTTTAAACGGACATTTCCATGGAAATCGTTTCCACGGGCGTGTTTCAGCCAAAAACCACGGGGTCTAATACGACTGACGGCGATGGTATTAAGATTTCCTAATAGAAATTTATTTCATGGGAATATTGCGAGGGCTACCGCAAATTATCCCTATGAATCTCAAGGTCATTCGAGCACTGAATGCTACGGCGATTTACTTAATATTAAGATGATTTGCTCCTTTGCAAATTATTATTTCATAACTTGCGCCGCGCCAATTTTATTAAATTCTTATAAATGCGTTTAAAATATTTATCGTGTGATCATTTCTTTTTTAATTACATTTTTTTTTTAAACTACCGATGCTGCAATAAATAAAATAGCTCATTAGTTTTATTGAACTATCGTGAATTAGTGATACTTAGATTTCAGGATTCACTGTTGAATTTAAAACTCTTTGCAAGGGGCGTTTTTTTTAATGGGTTATGTTAAACTTGTTTGTTATAAGCGATATATTTATTATTGTTTCATACCTTCGATGGATCCGTTGACGGCTCTCGAGTGTTATTGAAACGAAATGGAGTTATTTGATTCGACGTGCAATTACTGTTTTCATTTGCCATGATTATCGATTTCTCATGTTTCAATTAGTTTCTATATTATATCATATTTCATTCGCTAAATTCAATGCCGATAACTTTTCTCGCGAAATCGTAGATACTATTCGTGCTCGTGAGTTAAAAAAGTATAGTGGAATAACAATTACGAGATTCATTCTTGTAACTGAGATTTAGCATTAACATGCCACTGGACACTTCAATACTTTGAATCGTTTAGAAATTATATGTTAATTTTTTATAGCTACTGTTTTTAGCAAATTAAGTAGAAAAAATAAAAATTGATGTTCAATGAAGTCGATTATAGGGTAAAATTACAACTCATGTAACCGAAGCAAGTTGGGACGCGTGTGTCCATAGGGATTGGAATTCACGCCATGAAACTTTGACACCTGCACAACGGCTGCCTTCAGCCGACCAGCTAAATATTTCAGTATGATGAATACGTTCGTCATCGCGTAGCCATCGCACTACGCATGCAAGATCCTCTCAAAATCGATGCAATTCCATGATATACGCCGGTACTTGATGTTGGTTTTATTACCAATTCATCGGCTAGCCAATAACAAGCATCCATTCACGAGTGTTCAAGCCGACCTGCTATGTGGCACCATTAATTTCTGTATGCAATCGACGCTTCCATATTATCAAAAAGTAAATCTTTATTTCGAGATCGATAATTTCATTTTGTAATATTAAAAAAAAAGATCATTACTATTTTATGTGCAAATGCAAATACATACGTTATTGTTGTTAAAATTAGAATACCAGATTTACATTATGAAATTTCCCTTTCACATGTTGATTCACATTACTTAAGATTAAAGACCTGTACGACATTGTAAGAGTTTATTTTAGTCCATCTATTTGAAAAAGAAACTCTTTGACTGTAACAGAAAATCCATTTCAGTAAAGCAAACAAAAAGCAGACATTAGGAAAAGCGAGGGAATCAAGGGTCTCAAAGATTTAAACTCACGAAAATGTATCTCTTCTCAAACCCTCGTTACAACAAAATATACCTCGTTCTGTACACTTTATCATATTCAGAAATATACAAAAACTTTATACTAGACTTCCTTATAAGTGCTCCACACTAATAATGCAATAATTAAAATTTTTTATTAAAATTCCTCATCGCTCGTACATATTCGTCAAAATTTTAGGCAATACTTTTTTGTTGAGCCTACATTCTCTCAGATAGAAAATTAAATGCGCTACAATCGACCTCAATATCACACTTTTTTTTTAATATTCCAAACTCGCGTCCCTTCCTAACTCGCTCCCTCACTCCGCTATCACCTCACCCCCCTGATTCCGACACTTTACGTTACATTATAAATGTGGCTTGTATGTTTAATGGATTTTTGCAGCCGATATAACTTTGTTGGTCCAGGTTTGTGTTAGAAAAAAGTGAGTTGCGCTCGCACTCCTATGGAGCTGCATTTAAACAAAAGTTATATTAAAAATTACTATATCATCTAGGTTTACGAGGATATCGCTTTGAGATTCTAAATTTTCACTATACTATTCTTACAATTTTCGTAATGTAATATAATAAATATTTCTATATAGTATAGTAAAATTTGGAATTTTTATTACAACATGTATAAATTTCTATAATATAATTCACTGAATCATATTCATTCCAACATCTGAATAACTGAATTTTAATTTTAATTTTAATCAAAATTATAATGAAATTTCAAAACGTAAATCATTATTTCAAATTCGTTGGAAAATAAACGTTTGAAACTTTACGCAACTTAAAATTTGGTTACATGAAAGTGATATTCTGATGCTACTAGATGATATAGTAATTTTTAATATACCTTTTTTTTTACGCGTGCGTTATAAATTGTATTGAAGAGAAGGAGATAAAGAATGAGAGGGAAGGGTCGCGAGAAATGCCTTGCATCCGCGTAGCAATATTCCGCGCTGGTGTTATAACATAGTTAACACCCGTGATCGCTTTCAATCCACGTAGTTCATCATTGCATCGCATTGCATTGGCTGCAGCAGCAGCAGAATCATTGATCGGATCAGTCATCGAGGGCCGATCGTCCGACGTTAAGTAAAGTGCAATAGTCATCATCATCGATTCATCAGCGTCATAACACCGAGGCTATCGTCATTATCCTCCGACTATATTTTTTGCTCTCCTTCTTTCTTCATTATTTTCCTCCGCTCGCCAATGAATGACATCTTTTTGCGATACTTCTCGACTCAAATCCACCGACGATTAAAAGCCATTGAATTGTCACCCGCTGCATTTCGACGCAATCTAAAGTGCGTGCGTTGATTATGACCTAGTATAACAAATTGCGACGATAGAGATGAATGGGTTTGCATTTTTTTAATCTCGCTGGGGTGAACAGGACGTGACTCGTCATTGATTTTCGAGAGTGTAATGAGAGATGGTTTTAGATGACTGAAGACGAGGTATGAGATATTATTTCCAGGAAACTAAATTTTCCTTGTAAAAAAAAATGTGAATTGATCTTATATGTTAAAAAATTAATCTGCACAAAGTATAACTTGAATAACCAACCGCTGAAGAATTATAAAAGAAATAAGCCGACTATCAAACATACTGAATAATACATGCAATCAAAGTATAGCCGACATTTTCTTTCGGCGTTAGACAATAAATAAAAAGCTTGAACCAACTGCAATAAAAAATAACGACTTTCCCTAGTTCGGTAGTGTCGTGTGGTGTGAGGGGTCGTCGGTTGACGTTGTAAAAGTTTAACGTAACAGGAATATAAAGTGTGCCATTGCTGGGCGCGAGCTGATGAAAATCTGGATATTTTTCAGATAAATTTCGTGGCGAGGGAATGGGTGGGGGAGAGGGCGAGTTTACTCGATGTTTATAGCGTTGCACTTTGGTCGACTGCAGTGTAATCAAAGCCAAAATCGAATAGCGAGCGAGTGAACGCAATTTCACAGAGCATGAAACACTGACTTCATTATCCGGTTGTTAATCCTACCCTGGCGGACTCGCGTGGATGTATTCGCAAAGCTGAGTGATAGCGAGAGTAAGCTGTTTAAGCTACCTTAAACGTGTATTACTGATTCGAATTTATTGCCACTGGAATTTACACGAGAATTCTTTTTGAAATGAATCGGAACGAAAAGGAATGAATATCGCGACGAAAGTCTACTGGAAATTAAACGGGCTTCGGGGATTTCGGAGAAATTGTCCAAAGATTTTTTTATGTCGTTTTATTAAACTATTAAAAACAGTTTTGCACAAATTTGTTCGAACGTTTATGTAAAGTTCCTTTGATCAACATTTTCGTTTTCAGTCATTTCTAAGTCTCTGAATGTATCAAAACTCTAAATAATACCAATTTAAACGTAAGGTAGTTGCACCAATTATCGTGACAACTCCAATTATCGTGTTAACAATGAAATAATATTACAAATTTCATTTATTATAAGTATTTATATATATATATAATGGTCAAAATAGTTATTTTATCATAGAATTACACATGAAAGCTATTAAATGTTATACTAGGATTATATTATTTAGAATTATATGCCTTCACGATAATTGGTACTGATGTCACGATAATTGGTGCAACTACCTTAATCAGCAAGTACACTGAGAAAAAAGAAAGAGTAAAAATTACTTTTTACTACGT
>JABFQA010001438.1:0-13775 GCA_022817065.1 Probaryconus sp. ZL-2020 | reverse complement strand
GCAATACCAAATACACTATTTTTTAATTTTATTGACGCACCACTTTCTTTTTTATAAAAATAAACAATTTGAATTTTCCACCAATATTGAAATCTTAAAATTACCGACTGAGAAAGATAGATTATCGACCTAGTATATAAGGAACGTCATTTCCGACAGAAAGCGGAAAAGACTGTTCAGACATTTTGTATTATCGGTTTTTACGTGTGTGCTTGTGAGTGCGTGCGTTGCGTTGTTAAGTTAACTATAACAATCTTGAAAATTTTTTTAAAATAAAATCGAGCATTGAAAATCATTTTACTCAAAAAAGTAGTGTTCAATAAAGAGTTAAGCGTTATTACTATCGCTATGTAGCTAGACACGTTTAATCTGTGTTATTTATTCTGAGCAAGGTAGGTAGGTAGTGTAATTATAGAAGAAAAGAGGAAAAAAGCGTAGAGAGAGAGGAAACAAAAAAAAACGAGAGGAAAAAAGTTTACCCCAGACTCTCGCGTGGAAACGGAGCCGGACCTCCCATTAGCGCACCCTTGATTACTTTTTGTCCATCTCTTTTCCGCTCGCGTCATTTATCCTGGCGTCTCGCTCGCTCCCACCCTCGTATCTGAATAAATAAAATATTGGGTTCGTCGCAGTAGTCGCAGCCAACCGATCAGAGATAACAATGAGAAAAAGAGGTGAAGGAGGAGAACTTTATTTAATTATGTATTTATCTTTAATTTCATGCCTCTTTCTCGCCTGCGCAAGAAAGATAATGAAAAAATGCTACGTTTACCACGCCAATACACACGAACATTTCATCATTTATTAATACATTGTAAAGCGTCAATAATCAGAGTCAAATTATCTAAACTAAAACACGAATTTTAAAATTAAATGACTTTCAGCAAATGTTGCAAATTCCAAAATTATTTTAATTAGAAATTTTTACTGCTCCTCGAGACACGCATGCAATTAAAACCTTGACACCAAGCAATTCAGTTAAATAAATATTTTCCGTGATCCTCGAACGCTTGTGTCGACCATGCAAATGTAATTTTGTTTCATCCTCGCGGAAATCAGTATGCAAAATGTGCTGAAGGAGCTGTAAATCACGTGAGTAAGATGTGGCATTTTTCACTTCCTATATTTCCTGTTCTGCTCCGACTCGACCCTATTATCACGCCGGTCCAAAAGAAAGCGACCATCTACTCCCGAATCGCCCTCGTTTTAACGAGGCAGCGACGATCAGTGTAGACTCTTAAACACCTCGATTAGCTAGCTGTCAAGAGCAGCCTACCCTTGGCCCGCCTCATTCTTTTCTTTAATTCGCTTTTTTTTTTCTTTCTTTCCCTCTTCCAACCTTTTTTCTCTCTCTCCCCCTTTTATCTTCCTCTTTTTCTTTTTTTTTTTTTTTTTTTTTTTTTATCGAGCCACGAGGTAATTAGAGTGGCATCCCTGCAGTCAGCACCCCCTCAGTGGCCACCCCGCGGCGAACTACGCTTTTTAATGAGATTTAGGACTTGCTAGCTAAATTTTCATAAGACTTCAGGAGATTGGCCCCATTTGTCTTTTCTCTGTGATTCCATCCCCTTTCCGCGACTTACAAAATATCGTCGAATTCTCGGCGGAATGTTACGAATTTGATGAGAAGTATAGCATAAACAAACTTTCCTGCGCTGAGTTTTGATCAAAGTTTTGATTGATGCGCGCTTCAGTTATTGTGGTTTAGTAGTTTCAAACATGATGTATTTTTACGAAAGAAGTGCATATACTCAATGAAATTCTTTGGGGGGGGGGGAAAGAAAATTATATCGGACGAAATCTTTCTTTTCAAGATTTATACCGAGCAACCTTTACATAAATTTCAACGGCATTTTCTTTAACTTTTTAAATTTGTTTACGTTGAAAGATAAAAATATCTTAAAGTTTGGTCTCCCGAAAAGATCTCCGCCATATTAAACGGCAACGTTGCTCTTAAATCAATGTTTTATTATTTTATGCTTCGCAGTTGAATTTGTCAATGCTTAAATCTTCAAATACTGATTAAATGCGGAAATTTATTCTTTTGATATTTTCAACTGCTTTTAAGCAGGGCATGGTACCAGAAGCATTTTCCCAGGATTTTCTACTGAAATAGCAAAAGGGAAAAATAAAAGAAGAGGGAAAATAAAATTTATAGATTAGATGTAAAACTGCAAAGTTTCTCGGTTCCCATTGCTGCATTTCCCACAGGATTCGCAACAGCCACAGCTTAGAACGTGAAATCCGGCAATACATTAGCGTTTCAGCGACCGCGTCTACATTTTGCCAGGCTACGTTTTCAACGAACGAAGCGAGCTCGACATCGAATATACAGATTCTTTTTTTTTTCTCTTTTAAAAAGAAACTTAAATTAATTCTGTGAATAACTTATTTTATCCTAAATTCTATACGATGGCACAAATAATACAAAATATACTTAGAAGAAGCAAAACAATATTACAATCGATGAATAGAACTTCTTAATTTCATGATTAAATTTTTTAATTTTATTACAAAAGGACTCGCTTTGCGGAATAAAAAATTCTTTAAATATGAAACTATTCCTCTCAAATTGAATAATGCTTTTTTGAGTCTATATCTAGAACATTACTTAAAGTTTCCCATAGCATTTAAAACAAAAGCAACAAAAGGATATTTGCAAAAAAAAAAGGGAAAAGAAAAGAGTGCTTTTATCTCCATCGCCCCTTTTCTGCGAGCGTGTTTTGATATTTTCACAAGTCGTCGATCTCGATTCTGCGATCGCAATCTCCCGAGCGGAGATCTACCCTAATCATGGCGTGATAGCGAGCATCGATATACGAAGGAATTGTTTGACATTTCTGCGTGGAATCTCTCCTACCAGCAAGATCGCGAGAATCAGATTCGTGTACGGACGGCAAACAATACGAGTTGCAGGCAAGCCGTGTCCATGCATAATTCAAGCCGTCGCACAGCCGTCCGTGATGCCGCGGAACCGACGAGCGAATTTTCTCTTCCATTCCGCTCGCTCCTGGTAAATACGTAATCAGACCTCGCTATCATCCCCGGCCCCGCCGCCGCCCGCGCCCTCATTCCGTCCAACCCCCTCCGATGCGAAAGCCGTTTCCGTAGTTATACTGTTTTCCTGATGCAATGCAGTCCCCCGATGTACACGTTTGCGCGAATGACACTCATCATGAACCAAACATTTTACGCTCGCAAAAGACAAATGTCTTATGGAAAATTGATCACCCGATAGCAAGCTTTTTTGATATATAAATTTCATGCAATCGTATTTCGCGATATTATGCACGACTGGATCAATGTTATTATTGCATGAAAAATGATGAGACGGCGGGATGATTTTAAAACAAACTCGAGGATGGTCTGTGCTTCCATTTGTTTTTTTTTTTTTTCTCTCTCCTTTGTTCATTTTGTATGAAAAATAGGGTAGATGAAAAACTAATGAATTTTTTTTAAGTTTGAATTTAATATCCTCTGTGTAATTTAAGAAAACTGATTGTTAAGGTAACTGTTAAAACTATAACAATTTTAGACTGTTTTTAATATTGTAAACACTAGAATGAAATAAAATGAATAATATCCAATTAATATTTAATTAAAGTCGCAAATATTGTTATACAATCTTCTGTGTATGTTAATTTGAATTCCTGCGATAAAATACCAAATTTAATGAAATCCACGATAGATACGATACTTTATCTACGTTGTGCAGCAATGCATTATATTGCAACAGATCACAAGCGTTTATCGTGAGTATCAAACATTCGTTCGTTTATTCAAAATTAAAATATCCATCCATATTATACATATATGTGCATAAATGTTAAATATCTGCTTGTATGTTTCTGTTTAATTAATTAAGATAATGAAAATAAATGATGCAGAAATTGCCGTGTCTTTATTATTATTTTAATTAATTATTATTCAACATGAAACGTAGCAAAAGGTTGATTCAATTTTAATAACAAATTGAATGCATCTCTATATTATCTTCATAAAAAATACATTTATATATAAAAAAAATGTGTCAAAAATCTTGTTACCTATAAATGTATAACATTACTTTCGTGAACTAAAAAAAATTTGAAATTGAACGTCGCTCTACGTGCGTATTGAAAATTTATAATCATTTCCCTCAAACCCCCAATACAACCTTCTGGTTCCTAGACACACTATCCATCACACTTGTCACCTGCTCCAAGAGTGTTCTATCAACGCACATTATTTTCAACTTCAAAATTACTTCGCAACGAAGAAAAGATTGAAAGCTCGACAAACGTAAAGATTGTTTTTCCATGGATCGTTACAAACCTTCAAAGCTCAATGTTTGTAACAGTAAAACAAATCTATTCCAAGATTCGATTTTCCAATTTTCCAATTTTCAGATTATAATTTTCATTAAACCATCAAGAAAACGTCTATTGAGTCGACCAAAAACAAGCCCTCCTTTATCTAGTTTTCTAGCTTTTGCCGAACCTTAATAAATAATAAACACGAAACGACAAGTGGAGCCGGTATAAACCTTGTATATCACTCGACGTTGCCACCTTCGAGCAAGGTCCTCAATCGCGTACACGCGTAAAGTAATAATATATAAACCGTAATCCCTCGGAAATCGTCGCGTCTCTAAGGGTGGCCACTTTCGAGAAAATAAGGCTCCTCTTCCCTTTTTAGACTAGTTATCTTGCTCGTTCTCCCTCTCATTCCCTCTCTCTCTCTCACTCTCTCTCTCTCTCGTTTCGGGGAGACTTAATGGTGCAAAAGATTCGCGTATTTCACGCGAAGGCGCGCACCTTCTCTCTACGGTGGCAGCAAAGGTGGCTCCGGAGCCCCGGTTATCCGAAGGTATATGCGTCGAGAGTATCTGGACTTATGACGGAAACAATTTAGAGGCTTTGGCTGGAAGCGAGAATGTGTTTATAAGTGTGCGTCACGTACAGGGAGTTTTCGAAAGCTGTGTCGGTGGCACCGTGTTCTCACGGGGTGAGAAGGTGGCTAACGTTGCCGGCAAAAGCGGAGCCGCGGAGAGATCTAAGCCGCAATAAGTCGAGGGATGAGCGCGAGATGTGGTCGAACCGTATCTCGCATACTGATACCGCTTCCTGTCCTCCCGATAACTTCGTCCTTGGCACTCCCTGCGCCATATTGGCTCGACACCACACCAGACGTTCTTTTTTGTCCAAAAAAAAAAAAGTAGAAAAGAAGATGGCCTTATATCGTCCTGCCAGACAATTTAATTGCCTGAGAAATTAGAGAATTAGTATTAGCTTGACGATACTGCGAGAATAGAGAATTGTTCATTTGTAAGCATTGATCGTACCTTTTTTTATTAAGATACAAAAGGATTTATTAAAACCTCTATCTAATGTATTTTATCAAATTAAGAAATTGAGTAACGATATTGAATGATATTTAAAATAAAAATTATTTGCACATCGTTCTCGGCGAAAAAAAATAACACCTCGAACGAAAACGCGAATATTAAACGGATTCGCAACAAGTACGAATTAGCATTAAAAAATCATCAGTCCTTGTTCATGCAATTCCTTGGCGTGGCGAATTCCTTCGCAGTCAATAACATTTCGCGGTCGTTTATAAACAGTTACCTATTTCGAAAATGGAATGCGGCTATTCAATTTCATGTAATACTTAAGCCGTAAGATCTGCGGGTTGATTTACTCGTCGCGAAATGTTTATTTGCGCGTACCTCTCTACTTTAAAAGCGAGACTTCCCGGTGGTCCACAACGAATGGACAATTCTCGTCAGCTTCGTTTTTATCTCGCAGGCTTTTTCTATTTGCGCATTGACGAACAACTGAACATTACTCGATTGTCAGCCAGAGACATGAGAGGAGTTATGCTATTCTTTCTGTAACGTTACTGCCAATTTGTTTGCCATTCGTCACGGTCGTATTTCTTCTCTGCTTTTGCAATACTCCGTTTCGGTAGCTTCGTGTTTTTAAAAGCCACGGCTACTATTCCTGATCAATACCAATTAATTAAAGAACCATTGTTAATTGCATTTTCTCTACTTTATGTTATTTTCGTACAAATTGTTTTTGAAAAACAAATAAGTTTTTCCATCGGTAAATTAAGAAATACGATTCATTGAGTTTTATAATTAAAAAAACAAAAGAGGCTTTCTTTGTTATTTCATAAAATAATAGTCCTAGACTATTTTTAGTTCCGAAAATGTAACGCGAATGAAGAAGCCAATACTCGTTCATTACGTCTGACCACATTAAAACTTTTCCCCTTGTTATTTTTATCACTAAATTAATATCAACGCAACAGAACGCAATTGTATTTTTATCGCATTCTGTCGGACGATGAAAAGCCTCTTTTTTTTATACACAATTTCCCGTCTAATCCAATTTGATTGAAATTGGATTTCGGCTTAATGGAGTTTTTGGAAAACAAAAAAAAAAAAGTGAACTTCCATTATTTAAGGTCCAATATCTTGGAGGAACGAATAACCCAATATTTTGTTGATTCAATCGCGAACGATTGTTTCCTTTTAACTAAAGATTTTGGCACGGAGTGAGGAAAATCAGGACGCCAATGGTTCCCAAGCCAGTGGTTTCCGGTCTTGGACTTTTCGAGCAGACGGAAGGGCGTCACGGCGAGTGAAGACGGACATCGCGACGCTACCATAAATCCTAAGCTTACCCGAGCCGACGAAGAAGAGCATCCTTTGCAGTCCCGTCTTGCCTCCCCCTCTCCACCTCCTCCTTGCCTTTCGCCTCTCGAATCTCCGACGTCGACTGGAATTCAAGAACTACGTTGCGGGAGACTAACTTCCTGGTCGGTACGACAACTTTGATTACCCCACTGTTAGGTTTGTAGATGGAGGGCGGAATAGAATGGAGGGTGATTTTCATGAAACTGACTTTCTGCGGCCAAGTCATTGATCTTTTCAAGTACTCTTGGGCTAATGAATGGCCTCGCCGGAAACTTTCTTCCATTACTGAATTGCATTCAATTTTGTTTTATAAATACGAAATTAGGATGCACGTTTCTGGATTATTTGTAACGTTCTCCAATGACAATTTATTAACGCAAATTATAAACGCTCCTAAACAATCGCAACAATAAAGAAAGATGAGATGTTGACTTTAACACTTGATTCAAATAAATAAAATAATTCTTAATCTTGTCCATAATTCATCATTGATTATATTTACAAGTAATAAAAGTACATCTCACGTTAGTCGACCGATAAATTATGAACACCGGTACTTAATTAGAAATATATTTTAACCTCAACACATTATTGCGCGATGAATATTAACGTGCTTCATTCCACGTGAAAAACTTGCGTTTTGCCTTGATTTAAATAATTTACACGTTATCAATAAACAATTTAACGAAGGAGATGAGTTTGAGTATCACAACATTAATCCTAATGAAGCTATCTATAGTACTGAAATGCGCGCCTTATATTTACAACGCGACATGACATAAAAAAAAAAAAAAAAATACCTACAACGGACATGACGTATTTCGTCGTGCATGAAACGCGTCACCTATCTTCATAATACGAATATCTAGCCACATGAATGATTAAGACTGACGTATGAAATTTCCAAAGATACCATTTGAAATAAACCAACATTGAAAATGCATAAAAGTGGCAATGTTGTCTCCGCCGCAGTCCATAACATTACTGAATATGACGAATACGTCAAGAATATTTGCCTGTCGTCGCTGTCCGTATGTCTTGCACCGTTGAAATCCCGCGGGATTCGCGAAAAGCGTTTTTACGTTTCGCTTATAAACGTGCACACACGCGAATCTGCAATTCACGCAGACGACGAGCGCATAAATTGCTCTTTTTTCTCTCGTTCGATTGAGTAGCGTTTAATAACGTCGCGTTAAATTAAAATGATAGACGTCATCCAGAATGGCGGGCACCGAGAACCCATCAATTAATGAGGAAAGCCTCTCCATTTCATTTAGCTTTAAATAAATAATGCGGCAGTGATTGTGCGCGAGAGTAATAACAGAGACAGGTGGAGCTGGTACGGCGCGAAGGGGGTTACGATGGAATTCGCTAGGATTTAGAAGCTACTTGGAAACAGAAGATGTACGTTACTGGAACAAGTACTCGTCGCTCGAGAAGGATGTACTTCAAATATTAACAGCATCCTTCGTATGTTAACTTCTATTTTTTTTCCTTATTTCAAAACCAAGGAATTGAATATTAACGACAGAAAAAAATGCTGTTAATCTTTTCGTTTTTCTCTTTTTCTCCCCAGTTCAATTGATTGTTAAAAATCTTTGGCTTTTTTAATAACATTGAGTATTGAAAAGCAAAAACCATTCTGAACTGAATTTATCTTTTAAATCATAAATTGAAAGTAAATGGCCAATAATATATATATATATCAATACCGAGTTAAAAATGTGAGATACATCGTGGCATGTCAATGAGCATGAAATAGCAAAGAGTTGGAAAGCGTCCTGATGACAGGCCCGGAAATATTTGGCAGCCGATACGGGAGGAGAAGAGGAAGTAACGGAAGAATGGTAACCTCCGGTTGGTAATTAAAAATGTCTCCTCCCACCTCTTAGCACTACGCTGCGGATGCGAACGAACTGTCCAACAGGAATGCATCGCGAACAACTAATGAAAAACCTCATCGTTCGGTGTGACGCTAACGAGAAAGACTGTCGTCGCGGCAAACGACAGGACGATTGAAATTTGTGAAGAAATTCCAGAACCGCATTGTAGAATTCCGCGACATTTTTACATTATTCCGCCTATCATCTAGCAATATTAAATTCGTTATACTCTCTTCTCATTTTCAATTTGCCAATTTTCATTTTAAAAAGTTTCATGAACAATGATTATTTAACAAAGATTATTATTGCAAACAGTTTCAAATCTCAATTTCATATTTTTTTTTGTATATATGTATTATTCCTTGGATGCAGAAAGAGTTAAATTCAAGTTTTTCGACGGACCAATAAGCATCGTCTCTATAAGTGGCCACGTGGCGTACGCGAACGTCAGGTAAACGTGAATGATGCGAAGGCGGTAGTGACGTCATTAGCAATTCCGATCTCGTCGAGCGGAAATTATGTCCAGTGCGACGAGAGTCGCTCTCAATATCCTCTCCCCGGCCTCTTCGCCGCTTCCAAACACGGCGATAGAACGCCTATGTGTAGACGGGCACCCTGCAGAGTGAGATTCCTTCACTTCCGGTTTCCGGTATGGGAACAGCTTCGTCGTGATTGGTCGAATCGTTCGTAGACGCAGCATTGAGTGATACTGTTCCTCAAACATCATTAAGAATCCCCCAATCTTGCTGACGTCACGCGCGCTTGCCAAAATCATTTATATCATTCACAATGTCATTATCATTTCACTCTTGATTACAATATTATAAAGGAAAAGAACTAGTCCTTTGTTAGTTTCAATTATAAACGGAATACAATATTTGAAAAAAAAAAAATGTATATCTAACCAGTTTAATATTCCGGAATAAAATAATTCATAAATTAACATCAGTGTGGTTCTCCCACGAGCTTTCACATGATAACGCGTTGTCATGAGAGAATTGGGGTCAGCCTCAATATTTGTGCGTCCAAAATCCCATATAGTTAGCTGCGTTATCGCTTATCGTGCTCGGGACTCAGGACCGGCGTTCCCCGGCGTTGACTGGTGAGATTTACAGTGAGCTTCCGGTGCCCTCCTGAGGGATGTTTGTTCGTGTCAAATGTGTTCTTCGTCTTGACAACGTATACAAAAGGTGAAGGTTTTTTGTATCCCATGAGTTGATACTCGAGAAGAAATATTTCGCAAATAATCACACGTCGACGTACGTTCAATGTTTTAAAAAGACCCCTTTGAAACCTCCTTTACTGATTTATACGCTGCATATATAAAATATTTTAACAAAGGACTTATACTACTGTGTTACTTTTTCGTGATATTTTACATGGCTTCAGAACGCTGCTACTGGATGGGTTTTATACCTTGAAAAAGTAATACGTTTAATCTCGAAGCGTATTTGTTAATGGAACAAACAGAGTTTTCAGACTCTGTTTAGCTGCTTTAAGAAATTTTCTGTTAGTTCATATTACATGCATAAAGTTGGTTGCAATACGTGCAACAAAATTTCAAACTTCACCTGAGGTTTTTAAACAGAAATTATGTTTCTTAATTTTTGTTACAAAAAGAAGAATAAGGTTTATTTGTAAAAATATTGTTTTTTTTTTAATTTAATTGATAATACAACAAACATCTAATTAACAATGTTGTTTATTAAGCAAATCGTAAATGAAAGATGATATTATTTTTAATATTACAATATCATTTGATAAAAGAGAAACTATAAACCATGTTCAGCAGGAAACAGAGCAAATAAATACAGAAGACGTTGGCTTTAAAGTCTGTCTGTAGTCTTTATTCTCGAGGAAAAAAAAAAAAATCTAGGTAAGCCTTTTGGGGAACTTCGAACAGCCGTTGTTATATTGCTGAACTCGTAAAGAAGGAAATCTTTCGAGGAGGAGTAAGAAGTGGAGGATGCTAGGGACGAGCGCGACAGTAGTGACGGCTCTGTGACTCGAAGACGCGTGTCACGTGTCGAGAAGCGCGATGTCTCAAGCTTTTACGAGTCATAAAGCCACTCATGCTTCTCACGAGCTCGGCCGCTTTTCCGCTCGTCTTCCTCTTCGTCGACCTGGTCCCTTTTTCCGGCATTCCGAGCTAACTGATAATAATGCCACTTTTATCGCACAATAACCCTTAAACGTAGCGATAAAATGGCTCTTTACGGCATCAAAAATGAAATAGTCGTGTCTCAGCGGTCCGCAGTGAGAAAGAAAAACACGAAATAACGAAACGAAGTCAGGATCAATGACACTAACATTGTGAAACTATTCATGAGATTTTCCGTCATTATTACGCAATAGAATTGCAGTAATTTTCTTTTTATTTCAGGGTAAATCAATTGTATTAGCGATGTTGAATGTGCATTTTTTTTATTGAAAATATATGTTTTACTAATATGATTGTAATTTCGTTAAATTTTCATGAGTATTATTCAATTCCTTCTAAAGATCAATAGATCTAAAGATCTAAATATTACATCGAAAAAGAATAATATTTTATAGATTTTTTTCTAGATCAATGACTTTAAAATGTATGGTCACAATTAAAATGCCATTATACCTGCGAATATAATTGAAATTGATACTATCAGTAAAAATAAAAATTTATAAATAAATAATGAAGATTATAAAAATTCGCCTTTGGCATTGTGTGCAGTTCGTACACGTTGCTACATCTTTAGGAACAGCCTCGAACCTATTCAATTGCTGCGATCCCTCGGTTATCCCGTGCTCACAATATAAATGCAATAGCTTCGTTAATAAGCGATGAATATTAATTGTTTTCTGACGAGGACACCGCGCGTGCTTTCCGCATAATACAACGCATATGTTACAATTTGTAATTCAGCACCTCCTGTAAAAATCAACGAATATTCGCACCTCCGATACATATGCAATACATTCGATATTTTTCATATAAACAGATTTAAAATGCAGATTCAATTTTAATAAAAACGTAGAAAATACATTATAATTCAATTCAGCACCGCGATAAATATTAAATGGAAAATTAAATGAAAATTTAATATTTTACGTTGAAAAAGTATTGTGTATTGTTTTTTTTTTTAACAAAAAAATTTTGTTTAATTATAATATATTCTATTTATTAATTACATTGTAACGTGCAATCTGCATCGTATAGATTCGTTAGTTGAAGAAAAGGACTATAAATTATCTAAGGAACAATTTTATTGATCTATAACTCATGTGATTTGGAAGACATTTTTAATTGCATGTTGTTTGAAACACTACCATATTCCGTAATCGAAAATAGACCTGCAGATGTGCACGTATGCAAAAAAGTTACAGACAAAATATATCAAACATCAATACTGTTAAATAAAAATTATGTCCACGGGAATAATATTTTTTTATATACACATCGGGTGTTCATAAAAAATGTTAATGCATCGCAATAAACATGACAGAAGCAAAATTATATTCTTATTACAATATTTCAGAAGTTAAAGTTTGCGAAAAAAAAAAAAAAATATCACCGATATCTTTATTTGCGTGGAAAAGGAAGCCGTTCCAGAACGCCCGAAAATCGATACATTAAATTTTATAAGATTATTAATCAGAAGGCGTTATTAAAAACTTCGTTCCGAAAAAACACCGAAAACACGAAATCAGCATTAACAATTAAATCACGAAAAATATCTTTTCTCGTTTAAAATGCAGTCGTTGCAAATAAGTTACAAGTATCTGAGCGCGTTAAAAATAAGCTCCCTAAAAGGAGCCAGTATCAAAACTTCAATAATAAATTCCTACTGTCAAAAGCCAAACAAAAAAAAAAACAAAAACAAAATCCAGCGAAATCGTTAAGCCCCACCCACCTTTGCCGACAATTTACTCAACTCAAATCACGAATTCCACAAGCACATAAGTTCGCATAAAATATCAAAAAACAAAAAAAAAAACACGCAAAGAAGAAAAAAAGAAAAAGGAAATGAAAAGAAAAGAAAAGTAAGGGAAGAAAGAGGAAAAAAAAGAAGATGCAAATTGGTTGGATTGAGCCCAAATGTGAAAAATAGGGAAGAGCAAAAAGAGCGCGCACGAAAAGGAAGAAAGCGAGGAAGGTCTCGGTAAAGTCTCGAAGCAGTTGGAGGCTCGCCTGTATTTTAATTATACCGCAGGCCGGCGAAAACCTCGCCCCCTGGGCCCCCCCTCCCCGTCTCGTCTTCCTCTGTTCGCGTCCACGAAAAAGCGAAGAAATAATATTGTAGCTGGAAAAAAGAACGGAGGAAACGAACAACTAGAGGACGAAAGAGAAGAGGAAGAAAAAGAGGCGGTCGGCCCACCGCTTCAGCCCCCTGGCTGCGTTCGTCGGCCACTCTCGATCTCCGTGGATCTTCTTTTCTTTCTTAAATTCTCGTTCTTTCGCTCGCTCGCTCATCCTCCCTCGTTCGTTTTACTCGCTTTGCAAAGAAACGCGTAAAATCCAAGATATGTGGCCGATCGGCTCCGAGGATTCAGTCCAGTGGTTATTATTAATCGACACGATTTTTTATCCATTTCATAAATGACGAAAAAGACACTACAATATTCATTCAGAGAAAGATTCTATGAATAATAAATATTTTTTTGAGAAGAAATAAAACTGTTCTTCTTTTTTTTTTAATTTCTTCTATAAATGACGTTCATAGAATATTAATGGAAGTTGTTTCTTAAATTTTTAATTCATATCAATCTTTTTTCGAAAGTTTCAATGGTAATGGATATAATTCTGATTATCTCACTATTTAGAAAATTTATATTCTGAAAGCACTGACAAGAACAATTTATTTGGTTTGATATTAATTTTACTTGAATTAGAAATAGATATATTCTACATGAAAAATATAAATGAAAAATAATATTGTAAGTAATACATGAATGTGTAAATTAATGTTTTGTATTTGATAATTACTAATAGAGGGAACTGAAAACTATCGAAAAAGTGATTGTGAACATATGGCGATCGCAAAGAAACGCACTAAAAGTTCTCCATCTTTGCAGAAACGCCCCCTGTCTATCACTCTGTAATCAGTGCTGCCAGATGGTCACTACCACACACGCAGAGCGTGTGCGTGAGGGTGCGCATTCGGCAATGTCCGGCGAGCCGAACACTGCCGAACGCGCACCGTCGTGGACGCGCGCGTACGCACACATTT